>WBMY01016830.1:75464-96437 GCA_013397315.1 Donacobius atricapilla
AAAAAAAAAAAAAAAAATTAGAATTTAAAATGCAAGAAAATTCTTAATTGGGTTTCTTTTTTTTCTTTTTTTTTCCCACAAAACAAGACTTTGGCAGCTCTCTTTCCTTCTGAGCACCCGCTGATCCCGTGACGCATCCATCAATCATCCAGAGGGTTGGGATGCTGCTTCTCAAGGATAAGTCACAGCTCCTTGGCCTCAGGAATTCTCTCAATGCCACCACAAAGTAAAATTTCCCCTTGGTGAGTCCCAAAATTGACTTTTCCCTGATTTCTCGCAGAAAATGGATTTAAATCCGTGAACAAATAACGATTTCAGTGATTCCTGGGAAATTTTCTGGGAGTTTCTCCACAGGGATTCTCCAATCTGACAAATCCCAGCGTGTGTTTTCCCAAAGTCCCCGTTCCAGGCAGGATCCATTTCAGATAAAACCAACATTAAAGAGGAGACTTCTCATCAAAGCTCTGCTTTCTCCTGGAGGCTGCTTCCTGTCCCTCCTCACAGGGAATTATCCAGGAAAATGAAAATATTCTGACAGGGATACTGTTGAAAACTGATTGTATCTGAATCCGGGGCCAATTCCAACAGATTCTTTTTATCCTGGGGAAAAAACCAAGAGGTTGATGGCCCTGGATGTGACCCACCTGGAAAATCTGCACCTTCCAGGAATTTTTCAATAATATTATAAAAATGCCCTTGGATGTAAGGGGACCGACAAGAAAGAAGGAGAAAAACTTGGAATGTTCTCCTGGAGAGGAGGAGGATCCAGGAANGAGCCAGCACTGAAGATCTGCCTTTGTCGTTCCCTTCAAACCAAACCTCTACAAATCCTGGACGCTCCCTTTCCCTCAAGGATGGGAAGCCACACTTTGTAATTCCCATTATTTTCATTATTAAAAAATGCTTGGAGTAAAACCAAGCTCAGCCTGAAGGAGCAAAATTTGCTCTGCCCCGAGAAAGGAACGATCGGGAAGAGGAATTTGTGCCNGCCTGGGCTGGAATTCCCAGATTGGCTGTGGCTGCCCCTGGATCCCTGGCAGTGCCCAAGGCCAGGTTGGACATTGGGGTTGGAGCAGCCTGGGACAGTGGGAGGTGTCCCTGCCATGGCAGGGGTGGGAATGGGATGGAATTTGAGGTCCCTTCCATCCCAAACCATTCCAGGATTCTGTAATCCCTTGGTGAGAAATCAGCAGTGAATGAAAAAAAAAAGAAGAAAACAACCAAAAAACGAAAGAAAAGAAAAACCAACAAACAAACAAACAAAAAAACCCCACAAAAACAAAAAAACAAAACCAAAACCAACATCCAGTGAATTTTCCATGAACCTCACCAGGAAGTTGCTGCTCCCTGAATTATTCAACCCCTCAGTGTCGGAACCTCCACAGAACATCCCGGAGATGGAAGGGACCCACAAGGACCATTCAAGGTGGAATAGCTCAGGTTGGAGAAGTGTCCAAGATCTGAGATTCTTTGGGATGGCAGTGAGGGAGACAGGAATTTCCTGGATGAGCTCCTTCCTCCAGGGCTCTGCTCTCCATCTGCTGCTCCGATGGATCCCAGAGACAACGGAATGCACGTTCCCCTTGGAAAAGCACTGGTGCATTGAGGGCATCCATCGAGTTTTGGTGCGTCCTGAAATGTTTTAGGACACAAACCCTTCGAATTGCAGTGCCCAGCAGGCTCCAGGTCCCAGAATATTTTTAATTTTTTTTTTTTTTTAAATTTTTATGGATATACTGGAAATCCAGCTCCAAATATGAATCTATAACTGCTGCGTCCTCAAGCACCAGGAGCTCCTGAGCTTCCTCAAATCCATTTTCTCCACAAACATCTTAATCCCTAAAATAATATTAAGAGCCTTTCATATTTTATTCTGAGTTGTTGTGTTCTGTTTCTCTCAGATCAAATACCTGGAATTTTTTTCCTGACATCTGTATTTTGATCTGGAAAATCCTGGCCAAGCAGCCAAGACCAAGACATCGTTGCTGTCCGGATGGAAATTTTTGGCCTGGCATTTTCCTTTCCGATACATATTGATGGACTAGAGCATGGAAAAGGATGGAATTTTATTTTTTTTAAGGCACATTATTCAGCAGTTATAATTCCGTCAGGGAATATCAGGCAGAACTCACACAGCTGCAGGAGAAATTCCTGTCAGAAATCCTGCCAAATTATGCTGAACAGATTTTATGCTGCTAAAAGAATTAATTAGGAATTAATGCCTTATTTTTAGTATTTGTGAAGGTTATATTCATTCATATAACTAAAATTAATAACATAAAATGTGCAGATTCTGCCTCAAGAGCAAGGATTGGACAAATTGCAAGGAAAAAAAATGGGAAAAGGGGGGCAAATCTTTCAACACAATTCCAAAGGTTTCTCCTACAAGGACCTTGCAAGGACTCTGATTCATTTGGCTCAAATTTTACCTCTGGAATGCCAAAGGGGATTGGCCACCTTGGCTTACGTGGGATACAGGAGCAGGTGACGGGGAGGGATATTTCCTCCCAGAAAAACCTGTTTCAGTTTTCCACTGGCTCTTCCTCCTCGTTTTGCGGAGTCTGGGAGGCAGGAAAGCGGGAAAGGACTTGGGAACGTCCCGTCCCTTCCGGAACACCGGGGTTTGCAGCCTGTGGGGTTTGGAAAGGACGTCCTGAGGATCTTTCTGGGCGAGATGCCCACACCCAGCTCGTCCGAAAGCGCTGCAGACAAAATTCCGCGGCCCTGGGTGTCCTTTTCCAGCTCCTGCCGCGAGCGGCGGCTGAATCCCTTACGGAGCTACAAATGGAAAGGGAGCGGGGAAAAAACATCCCATGGATCCAGCTGTACATGAGGAATATAAACGAAGAAATTTAAGGTCTTTGGTGCCCTGGTTTCTTTATAATTCCTGTCTTTCCTAATTTTTGTCTTCCCTTGACGTAGGAATTATGGAGGGATTGGCTTGGAAGGACCTGGAAGGGGCTGGAAAGACCTGGAAAAAGAGGCCAATTTTGTCCTCTTGCTTTTCCCCCCTCTGTTTTTCCTCCTGCTTCACACCCAAGGCTATAAATGTGTTCTAGGCAGCAGGAGATGACCTTGGAAAATACTAATTTCTTCTTAATTTAATTAAAACGGAGTTATCTTTGCACGTCCCACTCTTTCGTGGTGTCACTCAGTGGCATAATCCAAATTTTCCGTGCCGTTTTCATCCCTTTTTCCCGGAAACCATTTGCAACTCGTGGGTCTCCATCTCCTCTCAAAAGGAAAAAAAAAAAAAAAAAAGGGAATTACGGCGAAAATAATAAAAAGAAAGGACATTCACACAGGGGAAGACACATTTGTAAATTAATTAAGATCTTCCCCTCAGTAGCTCGTTCAGGATCTCCCTGTTGTCCTTTGTCACCTCAGATTTTCCCACTAGGAGAAAGTTCTTCGGAAGCTGTGCGTAAAGAGGCCTTGGACTACCTGCAAATCCACTTTATTGATCCACACGTCCTCAAAACTTAAAATAATTGGGAAAAAACCCAAACCTAGAGTTCAAATGGAGGTGAAAAATCTTTCTTTTCTTCATGACCTGCACTGAAAAATCTTCTCCTGAAAGGTAAAGGTTTGGATTCAGCATTTTTCCAGGAAATTTGCCATGATGGAATATCCGTATGACCCCATTCTGAGCAGAGATATAAATTGGTAGAACACCAGGATATAATTTTAGTAAATGAATTAATTTCCTTATTTGTGGTGTAATTCAGAGAATCGCAGAATAATTAAGATTGAAAAAGACCTTAAAGATCAAGTCCAACCTAGTCCCACCACCAATTCCGAATTTCCTTGGAATTAAAAACCGTGTCCAGGTGCAAACAGTTTAGATAAATATTAAAAGCCACTTTTTTCATCAAAAAGAGCTAAAAAAAATCAAATTTATTTTCAAATTAGTTTTTTGCAATATTTAATTTCTTCATCTTTTTGTCTTTGCGCTGTGCAGGAATAATTTGTCTCCTTGTTAGCGCCACAACAGGATGGAGAAAAAGGGGGCTAAAACTGGAGAGAAATATTCCTCCTTTTTAAAAGAGTTGCTGGGCAGCAAGAAGGGATCAGGAATTGTGGGGTTTTGAGGATATCAGGGATAAAATCTATCAACGAAGTGAATCCAAAGTTTAATAAATTAATAAGCAAGAAGTTGATATCAAACTGCGATTAAACTCAGATCTTCCCTTCATGCTTTGCTCCTCAAGCTGCACAATCGAATTAAATTAACATTAAATTCGCAGTTTCCAAGTGCTCCTGCTCACCTATGAACTGAATAATCCTGGGAAATATCCCGAGGAGCAGATCCCTGACACGACCTCAAAACACAACGCCATAAATCCGGGGTCTCCCACTGAGATCCCCACAGCCCAGGGATGATTCCCATCCCCTGTTTTTTCACCTCAATTATCCCAAGGATAATTTGCAGGCAGGGGCAGTGAAATTCCAAGATTGGAACAGGGCCCGGTTCCTCAGAGAAGTTCCAGGAGAGAGGAACTCCCTGGAGAAGGGAGGAGGCGAAACACCACGAAGAGGTGAAATAATCTGCTCCTGACAATGAGTCTCCAGCTAATCCTAAAAGGTGGAGATTGGTTTCAATGCCGTGAAAGGGGATTCCCTTTCACCCTTTAATTAGGAGAACTGGAATTATTTTAATTCGCCAGCGTTAGGTAACGCTGATCTTGGCTTTAGCTGAATTTTGGTTCCACGGACTGAGGATGAACTGCAGAAAAGAGATTTTCTGGGGTTTGGGTTTTGGGGTTGTTTTTTTTTCCCTCCCAGCATTTCTTGCCTTTCATTCCCATGGAATTTCCTTGCGCTCGGACACCAGGGCTGGATCCGGCTGAGAGAAACTCTCCCCTCGCACGCTGCGGGAGAACAAAAGTTCTTCCAGCTGCTCTTCCCACCAGCGCTTTGCTTTCCTCAACCTTTCCCATCTTCCTGCTCTTCCCACCCCTTTCTACTCAGGAAAGATCCTTTTAACAAACACCCCCCAGGGCTCCCGGTGAAGCCGCGGCCTTGATTTCAAATATTTGGAGAGTTTGACCCTCAAGGTTTCTTTCCCAGCCCTTTCCTACCCTAACTCACTTCCTTTGAATCTTTAACCATCTCCATTAGGTTTTGTCTTGATGCTGAGCCAGGAAAACCCCAAAATCCCACAGATTTTTCCAGTTTTGCTGAATTTCAGGCCTCGCTTCCCACAGGTTGTCCCAGAGTGCTTCAATCCCTTCACTGTCCCGCCAATCTTTTGTCAGCCTGTCCTGAAAAAGAAGCAAAACCCACTTTGCTCCTTTGCTTTTTCCCTTTCTAGTGATTATTATTATTATTTATTAGCACTTTCCATGGTGTTTTTGGGGAGGATTTCCAGGAAACGGATTCAAACACAAATCCCTTTGGATAGAACATTGCAGCTCCTCTGGAATACTTCAGCCTTGTTCCTCTCATGCCTTTTTTCTGTCCCTGGCTGGGATATTCCTGAGGAGAAGTGGAAGCAGGCTGGAGCCAGAATCCCGTTGTGCCCTCACTCTGTTCCCATTCCCTTTCCTCTCTGGGAAAAGTCTGGGAAAGCTACTCAGCATTGTGTGGCCTCTTGGGGAAAGGACAGCTCCTGTCCCACTACTGCAGCTGGAAAAGCAGGAATTGGAAGTAGCGGAGAGTCGCATTTATCTCCCTCAATTTTCCCAATGGTTTATCATGGAATCATGGAATGGCTGAGGCTGGAAAAGACCTCCAAGACTGAGCCCTACCATCAACTCAGCACCGCCACTAAATCCTGTCCTCAAGTGCCACATCCACCTTTCCAGGGATGGGGACTCCCTCTGGCCCTGGCAGCCTTTCCCAGGACTGGGAAACCCTTTCCCTGAAGGAATTTTTTCCTAATGTCCAATCTAAACCTCCCCTGGCACAACCTGGGGCCGTTTCCTCTTGCCCTGAATAGAAAGAGGAAAATCCCCTCCTCCAGAGGCTTCTTCCGTTTGCAGAGTTCCCAAAGAGAATTCCAACAAAGACGGCTGCAAATTCCAAAGCCGGAAGTCTTTGAACACAAAAGAGCTGGGCTGGGGGAAGAGTTCATTTGGACATTCCAGTTTAATCCAAGCTTGGACAGGGATCAGAGCAACCTGGGATAGTGGAAGGTGTCCCTGCCCACGGGATGGGGTGGAATGGGATGATCTTCAAGGTCCTTTCCAACCCAAACCATTCCATGATGATTTTATTCCGTGATTATATGTTCAGGCCACGTTTCCAACATTTCTTGGCAAACCGTTGAGAATTTTGGAGGAACAACAGCTTCTTTCTTCCCACAATACTGTCTTAAAACTAATTATTTCTGCCTATTAACATCAAGGAATCTTCAGTTTTAATTAACAAAGACCCATCACTCAGATCGGCCCCTCCTAAACAAGAATCATTTTCCAGCTTTTCTTTAAAGGAATTCTGTCCCTCTGATTTAAAGCTGCCATTTCCTAATGCAAGGCTCTCAAACATTCATTCCTTAATCGCGGATTCAGCTCTCTTCAAACCCAGTATCATCTTTCCTTTTTTAAAAAATCCTTTTTTTAAATTAAATTTATTTTATTTTAGGCATCATGGAAAAGAATTCCAGTGCTCCATGATAAAAACTTCAGAAGGTTTGAAATATGAGAAGATGAAAATTGCAGAGAATTTAGCTGGGATAAATTAATATGCTAATGGGGACTGGGAAGAATAGGAGTAAATTGCCCAAATATTCCTAAATTTTCCATGGCCAGGTAATATGGGAGCATGGACATCACTTATTAATTGGAAACTTTTCCCAGAATTTATTTGACATGGCCATTAAATGGAAACATTGCTCGAGGATGAGCACAACGGGGTTTATTTGCTCAAATTCTTCCTTCAAAAATGATTTCCAGCACTCAAAAATGCACCTGAAAATGGCATCAATTGAAAGTGCATCCTTTATTGGGCATCTTGAATCTTCCAAGGTGGGAGAGATGGAAATTAACCTCAAAACATCCCGGAAAAACTGCTGACATTCCCTGAGTGTCCTCAGACAAGAGGGAGATGTCTTTCCCAAGGATTTCATCTCTCCCTAAAATATTCTGTTCATCCACCTCCCAGTCCTTGATCCCTCCCCGTCCCGCCACCCTGAGCTCCTCGATTTATCAAGTGCTGCTGCTTTAATTTAAGGGGTAATTTTTAAATCAGTTTCCCTGAGCCGGTGCAAGACTCCCCAGGGATAATCCCCTATTAGCTCATCCCAAATGTTTGATTTAGCTCCTGCTGGCTGGGAAGAGCTTTAAGTCCGGGGAAAGTGGCCACTTTTAGCTGGGATAAATCTTCCCGGCTGAAAGGCAAGGGGGGGGCTTGGCCACACTGATGGGATTTTCCCTGGGAATGAGCAAATCCCAGCTTGGGAGCTGCTGCTGCTGGCTCGGTTTGCCCTCAAAACTCATCCACTTGTTAACTGGAGCAGGATGCTCTCCCTGGAATGTGGTCCGGGAGCTTGGGCAATGCCCGGTTTGGAAAGCATTGGAGGTGGGATGAGAGGGGCAACGTGAGCTGGGGTTGGTGTGGAACCGGGGTAAAACCAGCCTGGGTTAGCAACACCACGGTGAAAAACCCGGATTAGTGGAGGTTCTCCTGTCATATCCCTGCTTGGAATGCATGGGGATGCCTCCTTTGGGAAGGGGACACTCTCCAAGGATTCTCCTCAAGGCTGAGAGAAAGAGCCCGGCCCAGCAGTGAGTTTTATCAATCTTGACTTAATAATTGTTTCTTTTTGTTGCCTTCAATAAAATGGCTCGAATAGAATTGTTTTATTATGTTGCACTGTACAGGACTGTGCACTCAATAATTCCAATTAAGAACTTCCGTCTGATCACTTGTCGTGATAAATAATTCATGCTTATATAAACGGATCTGATTTTCCATCCTTAAAACCTGAGGGATGAAGTGGCAAAACTTAAATCATTGGCTGGGATTGGATCCAGCCACGCCCAGGTGATCCCCAAGGAATTCAGGAAGCAAAAGGATCCTCTCTGCACCTCTTGCCTTGATGGGATCTTCCCTAAAAACCTTCGGAGCTCCCTCTCCACCTGTGACAGGACCACAGGGAGATTTCCCCCAGGCAACCGCTCCAGGCTTGCCCAACTCTGAATCCGTCATGCCTTATTCCTCATGGAGCGTTGTCCCCAAATCCACAGGATCCCAAAACCCAGTCACAGAATGATTAAGGCTGGAAAAGCCCTCTAAGATCGAGTCCAACCATTCCCAGCACTGCCAAGACCACCACGGATCCCTGTCCCCAGGTGCCACCTCCAGATGGCTTTGAAATCCCTCCAGGGATGGGGACACTTCCAGGGATGAGGACGTTCCCCAGGTTCACACTTCTGCCGGAACAAGGAAGTGGGGTCAGGTGCCCCCTGTGGCCCTCTCCATCCTGACCCTTCCTGAGATTCAGTTTTGGGTGGTGATCCCAGGAATCCACAGACAGGCAGAAAATCCCATTCTTCCCTCTGCTCCCTTACTTTAGGATTCCCTCTTAAGCGAATCCTCCTCAGCCCTGGGTCAGGAGCCGGAAAAATCAGAACCCTCAACACCCTTTATACTATGCCAGCACAACCCTAAGGAAATTCCCAGTATCGGGAAGAAAACTGAAAGGACGGGATTGAAACAAAGAGATGTGGGACAGCCAATTCCATCAGCAAATCGAAACTTGTTGGAATTTTATGAAAGCAGATCCTTGGGATTTTTCCTTTGAGCAGCATCCAGTCGGAGGTTGGCTTGAAAAGTCTGCCTTGGGTGGTTTTTTCCAAGCCATCATGCTCTTTAAGCATGGGAATTGCAGGGAATCACTGGCTGGATGTGAGATCAATCAACTCAGTGTTGATCCAGCACAAATATCTGGGAAAGAAGCCCAAAACGGGAGCTTGGGAATGCAGTCTGCAGGGAAAGGTCCTCCCTGGGCAGAGGGCAGGAAGGAGCTGAAGGAACAGAGGAATTGAGGCTCTTCTCCATTTTTCCCAGCTTTATTTTCCCTAAATTCCCTAAATTCTGCTCCTTCCAAGTGCATCGCTGTTGAGGCATTTCCTACAGTTCCGCTCCTCACGGAATGGGAGGACAATTGAACCTCCAACATGACAAGTCGATCATTTCCAATATTTTTTTCCACCCAAAATAACAAAAAGATGGGAAAATCCAATAATCCGAAACTGTTTCTGACATCCTCCTACCAAGACAAAGTCGGGATTCACGTATGGAATTATAGAAATATTCCCTTTCTGTGACAATTTAATTCAAAATACTATGAGTAACTTTGGGGTTTTCCTGCTCCTCCAAAACCAAAGGAATTTAAGTCAAAGGTGCATTTCTTAATCTTTATTCCATTTGGTGTCTCATCAATGAATAAATTTAGGATTTTAATTCCTGTACAAGGAATTATTTGAGAGTATTTTGGGGAATCTCAGCTCCTCCAGGAATTCGTAACACATCTCTGAGAGCCCAGATTTCCAGGAGAAATCGTGGATGTCCCATCCCTGGGGAATTCAATGCTGGGTTGGAGAGAGCTCAGAGCACCCTGGAAAGTGGAAAGTGCCCCTGTCCTTCTCCAGTAAGGAATTCCTGTAGGAAACAACCCATGTTTGAAATTCCAGGGTTTCCCAGTGATTCCCAAAGCACAGAACAAAATTTATCCCAGCGAGAGGAATTTCTCCTCTCCTCCTTCCCAAAATGGACCGGGAAGGGGGAGTCCTGTGAACTGTGAGGGGGTAAGGAGAGAAAAAAACCAAGATATAAAAAGAAAAATTCCTTCTGTAGTCACGGGAAGGTTTGGATTTGGGATTTTTTTACCCCGTTTTTAAATTAAACCTGAATTTTCTCCCCTCTGGAAGTGAGAATTATTTCCAGGTAATCGCACCCAGGTTTGTCCGGATGCACAGGAACCGCAACAAGCACAATCTGCATTCCTCCCACTGCCCAAGGATGCTAGGTAATTCCCTAAATTACAGCTCTGGATATTTATGGTTTTCTTTACCTTTAGGGTTTTTTTAATATGGTTTCCTTGTGCCTTTCAGGGAGATTTTCTTTACAATCCATGCACAAAACGAGAACGGCATTCCCAAAATTACAGCCGCTCCGCAGGAAGAAATAGGAGCCATGAGAAAGGATGAAATCCAGGACTGGCTCAGGAAAAAAATGGAATTTGGAGCCGGGCTGGGAGAGCTGGGAATGTTCCCCTGGAGAGGAGAAGGCTCCAGGGAGAGCTCAGAGCCCCTGGCAGGGCCTGAAGGGGCTCCAGGAGAGCTGGAGAGGGACTGGGGACAAGGGATGGAGGGACAGGACACAGGGAATGGCTTTAGGGTGGAAAAGGGTGGTGTAAGTTGGATATTGGGCAGGAATTCTTGGCTGGGAGGGTGAGGAGGGGCTGGGCTGGAATTCCCAGAGCGGCTGTGGCTGCCCCTGGATCCCTGGAAATATCCAAGGCCAGGTTGGACATTGGGGTTGGAACAGCCTGGGACAGTGGGAGGTATCCCTGCCATGGCAGGGGTGGGATGGGATGAGTTTAAGGTCCCTTCCAACCCAAATCATTCTGAAATTCTTTAATGGGAACAGGAGCCTCGGAAGGGTCATTAACTCATACTTTAACCCAACCCCACATTTTCCAGCACCTTTTCACCCTCAGCCAAGATGAGCCTCCCCGAGGCCACTCCCTTTGTAAAAGCGATGAGCTTTGTGTCTCCAAAACAGCGATTCCTCTTTCATCCTCCCGGGAAAGACAGAACGAGCTGATCAAGCCACTTCTTTTCAAAGGAATTTTTTTTTTTCCCCCTTTGCTATTGTGGTGGTGCTACCCTGCAAATCTGCAAGTTCCACTCAACAAGAGGCAAGGAAAGCAAAAGCAGCTGAATTTGCTTACTGAGGCACTCGGAGCTGCGGAGTCAGCAAGTTCTTGGCAGCAAAGATCGCTTGACCTCCGCGCAGTTGAAGACAGGTGCAAAAGGAAAAAAAAAATAAAAAAAAGAGCATTTTGAGTTGTTCTAAATGCATGTGGGGGGGAAAAATGCTCTTCACGTTAAATCTTCTCACAGGAGAAAAGAATTGAAAGGTGGAAAGGAAGAAAAAGTGAGGAATGTTTTATGTTACAAGCTCTGAATTGCCCTGGGACAGTGATGGAACTGCGGAAAACGAGAGGTGAGCGGGAAATTAAAAGGAGTTTAATCCATGGGCAGCACTTGTAGGAAAGTGGGAGCCACGATTCCCTCCCAAGGAACAGGGACAGGAGGAGAGGGAACGGCCTCAGGCTGGGCCAGGGGAGGCTCAGGGTGGATATTGGGAATATTTCTCCATGGAATGAGGTGCCCAGAAAGTCCACAAGTTGTAAATCCTGTAGGGATTTAAAAATTTTGTGGATGTGGTACTCGGGAACGTGGATCAGAGGTGGCCTTGGCAGTGCTGGGAATGATCAGACTCAAAGATCTTAAAGTTCTTTTCCTACTTTAATGCCTCTCTGGCAAATAGAGAAGACAAAACACTTTTTTTAGATAAAATGGACACTTGGACATTTTCAGGGATCCAGGGGCAGCCACATCTTCTCTGGAAATTCTATTCCGGGTCCTCCCCACCCTCACAGCCAAGAATTCCTTCCCCATATCCAATTTAAACAGCTCCTCTTTTAGTTTCCAGCTGTTCCTCTCCTAGCACTTTCTGTCCATGTAAAAAAATCGTTCCCCCTCCTTTTACAAGCTCATTTTAAGGAGTAGAGAGCTGCAAGTGAGTGTTTGGATTTGCTGTGGGAAACTCCTGCAGCTTCCCGGGAATATTTGCAGAGCAGGGACGAGATCAGGGCTGATCTCAGACTCGTGGAGTCACCGCACAAGGAATGTTTGTTCACCGAGTCTCCAGACCTGAGCTCGGAATTAGCCAGATTTTGGGGAATTTCCACCACTCTGAGGTGGCCTGGCTGGGAACAGGGAATATTATTTTGGGAAGAATGCCATGGAAACCAGGCAGTGTTGCTGGAAAAATCCCTCCCAGCTCTACCTGTTGTCTCACAGATTTCTACTTTGAGGCTTGTGCAGAGGCTGAAGCTCCAAACAAATCATTCCCTTCATCCCTCCTTCCCAGATTTTCTGCCTAAAATTATTCCTCTTTAACTTCTTGCTCTCGTGGGACTGTATTTGCAAAGAAGCTGGAGTTTGTACCAGGCTCTGCAGCAGCTTTTTTATTTTCCCTGCTTTTTCCATTGTTTCATCTTCACACAGAGGCTGGTTGGGCTTTAGGACTCCATAATTCTGGGAGCATCCTACATTTTATTTTCCAGAGTCCTCTGCATTTCATTTTCCAGACTCCTCTGCATTTCATTTTCCAGAATCCTTCTTGGCATGGCTATAACATGAAAAAAGGTGAATCAGGCATTGTATTCCTGTTTAAATACCTGCTGTTCTCCCAGGAAAACCCGTATTGTTTTCCAATCCATCCGTTCCTGTGGATTTCCTATCTGTTGGAAAACTGGTGGCATCCAGGGACCCTTTATGGATTTCTGCTGTCGCTGGTGGTTCCTTAATGTTAATTGTGACTCTTCATGTTCGCTTAACGAAGGCTTTTTGTTCCAGTGGGGTGTGGAAAAGATGGAAAAATTGGAATATTTCAGTTGGAGGGGACCTACAGTGATCATTTAGTACAACTCCCTGAGCACATCAGGGCTGATAAAGGGTTAAAATACGTTTTTAAGGCCATTTTTCAACAGATTTGAGGCTTCAACCCCTCGGGGGAGCCTATTCCAGGGTTTTTTCACCCTGTCCATAAAGGAATATTTCCCCAACCTAGACGCAACAGTGGAAGACACATTCTCCTCCAGCAGGTTTTTATTTCAAAGATTATCTGGGATTCTGACCAAAATAATTTAATTGTATCCCGACAAAAGGAATGGTCGGTTGTCCAGCATAGACCAGGCTGTATCCCAGATCCTGGCAACCAGCAGGAAGGAGGAAAAAAGAGGATTTGGGAAGCACCAGAGCCATAAATCCACCTTGAACCTGTGCTATGGTGGCACCTGAGTGACTGTCCCGGTTTGGAAAGGCGGTGTCTGCTCAGGAAGGCAGGGGGCTCCCTTGGAATGGAGAATGTAAAGCGTCTCCCTCCAAATTATTATAATTTTGAAATTAAGGGGCTCCCAGGCAAAGACATGGGAATAGGAATAACAGTTCTTTACTAGGAATTATTAAAAAGTAAAAATGTAGCAGTACAAAAAAAAAGCAAAGAAACAAAAAGCAAACCCTGACAGAGTCAGAGCACGCGCTGGCACCCCGTTGGTCAGGGTGCTGGGAGTAGCCCAGCCCAGCCCTCCTGCAGTGCCAGACGTGGCTCTGTTGGAGCAGAGATGATCCTGCAGAAGGGCCCAGGGGTGCTGGGATGGGTCCGGTCTCCCTCTGGCAATGCAGGGCACACAGGCTGTGTTGGGGTTCTGGATCCCAGCTTTTATCCAGGTGGGAATGCTGGGCTCCTCCCCCTGGGCGGAGCCTCTCCCCATGGATGCTGGAATGTTCTCAGGCATGCCGTGAGCCTGGATGGCCCCTGAGCAGCAGAGATCCCCTGGAGGGAGGGTGGGTCCTGGAAGGGATAAAGAGCCCTGCCCAACCCCCCTGGTGTAACAGCTGGGATAGAGCACACACTGCTGGTACATCCTGCACTGCAGCCCAAGGCAGGGTCAGATCTTTGCTGCCATCCCCAGCTGCCCGGGGCGTTACTGATCCAGCAAATCAGGGCAGATCATCCATAGCCTTTGGAATCTGGGAAGCTGGAGGTGACACTCGGAGGTTTCCTCGCTGGCTGCTGTGGGCGCTCAGCATTTCCTCCGTGTCCTTCCAATCCCAGGACATTCCCTCTCTCCGGTGCTGTTCCAGACTCATCTGCTGGCTCATTCCATGGGACTGACGCATTTTCCAACAGCCCGTGACAGCTGAACCCTTTGGAGCCTGATTGGTTGGGAAAGGTGAGGAGTTCCAGGGAAATGCAGTTGGAAAGTCGGACCTGTGGCCTGGGGTTTAACCTTTGGAGTGCTGGGATCAGGAAAGTGAGATTTTAGGCACTGAACACCCCCGCAAAGCTCTCAAGGAGAGGGATCTGTGTCTGCCAGGGTTGGAGCTGGAGGCAGAGGGCAGGATCCAAGAGGTTCCAAGGTCTTTGTAATTCCAGACGTGCTGGGAATGCTGCAGATTTGCCCAGGGCATTTCCCACCTTGGATTTGCAGGTGCAAGTCTTCAGACCTGGTTTTGAACCCTTTCTGAAGGATTTCCTCCCTCAGCAGCTGTTGTTTCATGGCTTTGAGGAGATTAAAGTCGGCTTTTCCATATTATCTCCCCTCATCCAGTTTTGGCCATTCCCAGTTTGAAAGATGCTCCCAGGTAGAAGCAGGACAAGGAAATGCCAGCAGGGGAATTTCCAGGCAGGAAAAGTCAAGGGGTTTGGAACAAATGCGTCACTGAACTGAAACAGTGCACAGAAAACACAGAGAGTGTTTTCCCATGAGGTTTCCATGGGGGAACTGCTGAAGGAGGCAGAAATTCCCCTGGTTTTCCACATCAGCAGCTTCACTGTGTACTTGGAAAACCCCTCCAGGATCATGAAGTCCCAGCTGTGCCTGATGCCCACCCTGTCCCCAGCCCAGAGCTCCGAGTGCCGCCTCCAGCAATTCCTGGGACACCTCCAGGGACGGGCACTGCAAACCTCCCTGGGCAGCTCCGAGCCCTGAGCACCCTTTCCATGGGGAAATTCCTGCTGCTGTCCACCCTGAGCCTCCCCTGGCCCAGCCCGAGGCCGTTCCCTCTCCTCCTGTCCCTGTTCCCTGGGAGCAGAGCCCGACCCCCCCGGCTGTCCCCTCCTGGCAGGGAGTTGTGCAGAGCCACATGGGCCTCCCTGAGCCTCCTTTTCTCCAGGCTCAGCCCCTTCCCAGCTCCCTCAGCCCCTCCTGGGGCTCCAGACCCTTCCCAGCTCTGTTCCCTTCCCTAGACACACTCCAATCCTTCATTCTTGCTGCTTTTGAAAGATCTGAACAGAAACGATGAAGCTGAACCACAGAAACAGCAACACACGGAAAATCCAGAGTCAGCACAAGCAGAGCTGTCGCTCCAGCCCTGAGAAAAACAAGATTCCCACTTCCAAGTCTGTGGGAAAACAAAGATTTCGGGTGAGAGAAATGCAGACAGCAAAGGGAAGACCTCCAGGGAACACCTGAGGCCTCAGCCACGGGACACAGCAAACCTGGGAATGCCGTGAGGATGGAGCTGGGACCACCAGCACCAGGCACATCCCACCAAACCGGGGCCAGGGGGAAAACAGAGCCAGAAAATCCAGTGGTTTATCCTGTCTGCCCCATGCCAGGGCCCAGCAGATGCCTGCAGAATTCCCGGAGCAGCCGACATTCCCCGTGCCAGAACCAGCATCAGCATCTTCTGTCACGCTGGAGCTTCCCGGGGAAGCTGTGCAGGGATGGCATCAGGTGCCAACAGTTTGGTGCCAGCGCAGAGTGAGGAGGTCAGGAGTTGGACTCCATGACCCTTGTGAGTCCCCTCCCACTCGGGATATTCCGGGAAAGATTCGTTTTCCAGGATCTCAGGTTGGATCTCAGCAACATCTGAGGGCATTAATCACATTGCTGGCACTTCCAGAACGAATTCCAAGCTCCTGCTCCAGGCTGGGAGAGAAGAATTAATTTTTTGGAGGGCCTTGGTCGGAGCCGGGGGTGTCCCAGCCGTGATCCATCAGCTCCCTGCAGGAGCTGGCCAGGTGCATCAGCTCAGCCCAGAACTGTGCAAGTTGAAGGTATTTCATCCATGTTTTCCCATTGTGGAGCAGGGAAAGACCAATTCCCAATGTTTCCCACAGCTTGGGGCATAGATGGGAGCTGGAGGTGGCAGGTTTTGTTAAACTGCTGAAATTCCGCCCTGTTTCAGATCCTACCACGTAACAGAAAAGGCTACAGGGAAATAAAAACGCTCTCTGCTGAAAATAAATGACTTGGATGATTCCCAAAGGACCCAAAATCTGCAGAAAAAAAAGAGAAATCCTTCTTCCAGGACCCCAAAATAGTCAAGCATTCCCTTAAAAATCACTGAGGGCCTGGCAAAGTGGGAATGATCAGGAATGCCCAGGCTCAGGGAGTCAAAGAGCAATGTAAAAACAGAATTAGTCTGCTTAATTCTGAGCATCACCTGTGCTGTTTGGAGATGAAATGTGTTTGACATAAATATCAGCAAAATCCCAGCTCCGGGTGTCGGAGTCATTGTACTCCCGCAGAATTTTGGGAAGATGAGCTCGAATTCCCTCCCTGTGCTGTGCAAGCTCTTGCCTGGTCCCTGGGGTGTGAGAGCTGAGTCAGGAGTTTTCCTCCTGAGCTCAGGATTAAAAGCTTTAACTTCAGGAGTCAACAAAAAGGCCAAGGAAGAAGCTGTGAGCCAATTTCAATCCCAGCAGGAGGGAAAACCAGGAATCCACAAGTCATTCCTTGTGCCAGGTCCTGAGTCAGGTTGGAGAGGCAATAATTGCATTTGTGTTCTCCTGCCGGTCCCAAACTGAATTCTCCAAATAAATTACAGCATCCAGAACTATTGCTTGCATCCCATGGCCTTTCCAAGGGGTGCCCATGGATACCAGCACAGCAAAATCTTCCGGAGTCGTCCCAATCCCATCATCCTGTCCGTGAATTTGAAAATATCAAGGAGTTCACAGGCTGGGTATTTAAATATCTTTTTACACCACTACGCCAGCAGTTCCAAAGTGACTTCGGCGTCTCCCTGACAAGATCCCACGCGGAGTTTTTATCCCGAGGAATTCAGCTGCCGAGATCATTCCGGTCGTAACACAGAGACAAAGCAAGGGAACACAAAAGCCGGGCCTGGATCTGTGGCTGCCCCTGGTTTGCAGATCAAAAGGAACAACTCAGCCTTTGAAAAGCGAGCTCGGAGTTGGCCTTTTGAAATCCATCGCCTTGGCAACACAAGGCGCAGGGAACAGGGAATTATAATGGACAAACCTCGGGATCGGACGTGGCCGGAGTTTGCTGGACCACCCGGCATCAAGGGCAAGGAATGTGGTCATTCCCTGCCAGGGCAGCCCTCGGGACGCACTCGCCTGCACAGACACACCCTCAGGTGCGGGCTCCTCCATCCCAGGAGCCAAATTCCGGGAATGGGATGGAGTGGAAGATGAGCTGTGCCCGGATTCCCAATTCCTCCTGCAGAGCTGCCGAGGGAGGTGTTTCCACATGAATTCCCAGTACTTGTGTTCGTGTTTTCCAGGTTCTCAGACCACAGAATCCCAGAATCCCAGGGTGGTTTGGGTTGGACAGGGCTTGGAGCACCCTGGGATAGGGGAAAGTGTCCCTGCCCATGGCAGGAATGGGGTGGAATTTAAGTTCCCAAATATTCTGGGATTCCATAACACAAAGGGAATTGGAATGTGGCAAGGCAGCAAAACACAGCCTTACCTCAGGAACAGGATTTTGGGATTTATTGGAACAACTTAATAAGTTTCCTGGGATTTCTAAAATGGGTTTTTTTCCATGGGAGTGGGTGAACTCCAGTCTTATCCCTGCTTTTTATCCCAAGAATGCCGATGATAATTTAGTGAGGAATTCAATCAATCATTTTTTCTGTCATTAATTTGTATTGGACTCCAAGCCCATTCCTGATATTTTAATCCAGAAACAGCCATCCCATCTCTCCTAACAAAGCCACAGTTGAAATCAGAAATATCTTGGAGTTTTCCCTACTTTTTTTTCTTCCCTCCATTCAAAAGCCGAAGCTTTCCAGAGAATATTTCGCTTCCCTTTTAGGGGAATATTTATCAAACCTTGTGTCAGCCTACTCCAAAAATCACAGTCTGAGATAAGAGGAAATAACAGCATCCCTTTCCTTGTGCTCCATCCATCCTGCAAAGGGATGAGGAAAATAAACAGACGGATCCACTCCCTGCGAGCCGAGTATCGACCCCGCGGAAGAAAAATGAAACCTTCTCCCAAGATTTATTTGGGATGTACTCACAGATCTCGCGGAAAGGAGTGTATAAAAGGCGCTGCTCATCCCCGGTGGCTCCGTGTGATTATGTGAAGGATACGGAGCTTCCCCATGGAAGCAATAGGGCCGTGAATTTATTAAATCTGATTTTTCCGTGAAGGATTAGGTGTCAGCCGTTCCAGGAGGCAACAGCAGCTCACGGGGAAAAGACAGGCCCAGGGTGTTCAAGGCTGGAGTTTCAGGCGTCAGTCTGGTGATGAAGCGGGACCTCCGCTGACTCATCCGTATTCCCGGCGCAATTCCCTCTCGGAAAGGGGAGCCCGCGCAATCCATCCTGCCTGAGGCACTGTGTCAGAGCCATGAAAGAGCCGCCGAAGCATCACCAGGAATTCTTATTAAACCATCAGGGCCCTTGGAGCTGGAGTCAGACTCCCGATATTCCACAGTGTAAGCAGGGCCCTTGTGGGGGGGACAAACCACAGCTCCCAATCCATGCAGGAATTCCTGCTGGGGTTTTGTGGGAATTGCTCCTCCATCCTCCTCCATCCTTCGTGGCTAAAGAGGCAGGCAAGGAGAAGCAGCTGGATCAGCAGGACTGACCTGGATGAGCTGTCATGAGATCCCACCTGGAATATCATGGACAGTTGTGGTGTCCCCAGCAAAAGGAGGACATGGAATTGATGGAGCAAATCCAGAGGAGTCCACAAGGTTGCTGAAGGGACTGTAACACCTTCCCTATGGAGAAAGGCTGGGAGAGCTGGGAATGTTCAGCCTGGAGAGGAGAAGGTTGTGTGGAGACCTCACGGCCCCATCCAGGATCTGAAGTGGCTACAGGGAACCAGAGAGGGACAACTCCTCAGGAGCTGGAGCGCCAGGACATGGCAGAAATCTAGGTGGGATTTGGGAAGGAATTCCTGGCTGGGCTGGAATTCCCAGAGAAGCTGTAGCTGCCCCTGGATCCCTGGCAGTGCCCAAGGCCAGGTTGGACATTGGGCTTGGAGCAGCCTGGGACAGTGGGAGGTGTCCCTGCCACGGCAGGGGTGGAACTGGTTTCTCCTGTGAACCGGGATTCATCCCTTCTTTTGCACCCATCCCAGTTCCAGTGACAAATTCCTCAGTTTTCTCTGTCCCTTAATCATCCCCACCTCACGCTGCAGACGCCCAGCAGGCAAAGCAGGCTTTTGTCTCCTGGCCAAGAAATTCAGAGCTGGAAAAACACAGAAAAACTGAGACAGAGAACAACATTCCTGCTTTTGATGGAAGAGCATCCAAGCAGGAAGACGGGAGAACTCTCCAGCTCTCCCAGCCTGGTGACAGACTGATTTTTCCAAAGTACAACTCCATTTTAATCTGAATTTATTGAGCTCCATGCAGGCAGATTTTCTAAGAGTGGATGTAAATAGAGGATGTCAGGTTAGGTATCCACGGCGTGAAACATTATCCTGCTTCTTATTCCAGTCTGGGGATATTTGTATGGTTTAAGATGCTGACTTCATCAAAATTCTCTCTTTTTTTTTTGTCTTATTAAGACTCAGGTTATAGCATTTTAAGAGATAAATACTCCAGTCCTGGGAATTTTTCTTCCAGAAGAAAATTTAAGCGGTTTAGGCAGGGGATTGGAACTGGAACATCTTTAAGGTCTCATCCAACCCAAACGATCCCATGATTCTCTGATTAATATTTCTTGAATTTATTGTGGCCCAAAAGCCCCTCAAATTTACCAAAAATGCAGTTAAAAATTATTCTTCTTAAATTTTAAAGATATTCTGAAAGCTGGCATGAACAAATTCAAGGTATAAATCACATACTCACTGTTACCAATGAGGGCAATCAATCAATCAATCAATTTATATCTATTGATTCATTTTCTTGCAGATCTGCTCTAACATATCTCCAAATGCTGAAATCCCTCTGGATTTCCAAGCCTTGTGGATGCCAGCCTGGCAAGTCCCTGGAAAAAGAGGTTCTCTGCTGAAGATGAACAGTCCTGAGTGGCAGGACAAAAGGAAACGGCCTCAAGTGACACCAGGGCAGGTTGGATTGTCTTTGAGGAAAAATTTCTCCATGGAAAACACGGAGATGGAACAGCAGTGATTGAATCCCCATCCCTGGAAGTGTCCAAAAAATGTCTGGGTGTGGCACTTGAGGATTTGGTTCCATCATGATGCTGGTTGATGATCCTAAAGGTTTTTTCCCAACCTTGACAACTCCATGATTTTTTTAAGTCCTTAACAGGAATGAATTTGTTTCCCATTTCCCATTTTCCCATCACTTCCTATTTCCAGCATCTCCAGTGGTATCTGGGATGATTGGGCACCCCAGGATCCCATTCAAGCCAATCAACGCACAGATTTGCAATGGCCATCCCAAAAATACCTGGGAAGGGCAGAAATTAATGGGAGAAAACACTTTTCTTATCCGAAGCCACCCCCTAGTTACCAAAACCAAAAGCAGGAGAAGTTTTTGCTGTTACTGAGGGACCTGTAGGAACAGCCCTTTTCCCTCAGGTTTTCTGGGCAGCAGCTTTTAAAAATGCTGATTTGATAATTCCCTCCCAGGCAAAATCATGGAATCATTGAGGTTGGAAAAGATTCCAAGATCACCAATCCAATCTTTGAACAGGTGCTGCTAATCCCTATCACAAAGTGCCACATCCACCGGTTCTTTCGAGCACTTACAGGTGTATCAGACAAGAGATCCCAAAATTCCCTCCAAATCCATAAATGGACTTAAAAATGAGATCATAGGGGGGGCGTTGGACTGAATGATCTTTAGACGTCCCTTCCAAACCCTCCTGGGCTGCGTGGCATCAGAAACATCTGGAGTAACAAATTCCTTCTGGGGGGAAGAAACCTGGAATGGAGTTGCCCGGTTGGAGGGAAAACTCGGATGGGATTTGTCCTGGAGCCCGGAATGGAGTCACCTGCTAGGAGGGAAAACTGGGACCGGATTTCTCCTGAGCCCGGAATGGAGTCAC
>WBMY01016830.1:98472-114146 GCA_013397315.1 Donacobius atricapilla
AAAACCCGGACCGGATTTCTCCTGGAGCCCGGACTGGAGTCACCTCCTTGGAGGAAAAACCCAGACAGGATTTCTCCCAGAGTCCGGAATGGAGTAGCCTGGTTGGATGAAAAACCTGGACCGGATTTCTCGTGGAGTCTGGAATGGAGTCACCTGCTAGGAGGGAAAACCGGGACCGGATTGCACCCATAGTCTGGAATGGACTCACCCAGTTGGAGGGAAAACCCAGACTGGATTTCTCCCAGAGTCTGGGATTTTTTTTTTTTTTTTTTGGTAATCCTTCTTCCCTGTAAGCATGGAAAAAAATAAAGGGTTTTTCTGTAATTCCCCCTTAAAAAGGTGTAAATTGATGATGATCCAATGAACCCGCATAGGGGAAGCGGCACCTTCAGAGAACCCCTGGGAACGTGGAGTCTGCAGCTCCAGGGAGAAGCTGGGATGTTCTTATTCCCACATTTCCTCGTGCTCAGTGTGGAATAATTGAAGAGATTTTTAGTTCCACCGTTTGCTTATCTCCAATTACCAGCTGCTGGGCGTGGGGTTTTATTTCAGCACCAAACCCTCTGAACCACCAGTCCAGGAGCCGTTTTGTCGGGAAATTTCGGGTGCTCTGCTGGAATCTCAGAGATCTGAAAAGGAAAAGACTTTTCCACCCTCCCCTCAGGGGGTAACACAGGTTGGATCTCCACAACAATTTTTTGTTGGATTTAACGCAACCAGTGTCACTTGGGGACATGGAGAGCGGTGGCCTTGGCAGTGCCGGGATAATGGGATCTCATCCCAGGCTCTGCTCCAGGCCCAGCAGTGGCACCAGAGGAACGGGCAGGGATTGATCCCACGAATTCCCCTGGACAGGAGCAGAACATCTGCCCTGGGCACTGAACAGATCCCAGAGAGGGGTGGAGTCTCCTCCCTGAGGGTTCCAGAGGTGTCTGGACACCATCCTGTGCTGGAGCAGGGAGTGGGACCAGATGCCCCACGGTGGCCCCTTCCAGCCTGACCATCCCGGAATTCTGGGGTTATTTCCATCTCTGGTGAATCCAATGTTCTATCAGTGTTCCCATTGTCTCCTCTGCCTGCCCAGCTCCCTCCAGAATCTCTGTTACTTCCCATCCTCCACGCTCACCATTTCAGCTCTTTATATTCCAGGGTTTTTGTACATTTTAATTTCTAACCTTAGGCAGAGCTCTGAGCCCAAGGTGGGGTGGGGGCTGCATTCCCAGAGCAGGAGATATCCCATTTTCAGGATCCAATTCCCTGTGTTTATGAGGGCTTTGGGGGTTAAAACCTTCCCCCTGTGTTGTAGTAGCTGGAGCTGCTCCAGATTTGAGACTTCCAGGGAAATAAGAATCATTTATCCCTTAGAAAAGCAGACAAGAGCTGCAGGCAGACATCGATCAGAGTGGAAAAGGGAATTTATTGCTGATTAAAACACCGCTAAACCTCCCCAGGTGAGCAGCTCTTACCTGCACAGGTTATTGTGCACCTCCAATTCACCCAGCAACATCCTGAGCCACAGGAATTATTAAAAAAAACACTGGGGGAAAGGAAGCCTGACAGAGGCTGAGCGTAAATGGCAATTCTGTTTGATAAACATGATTAATTAGCACTGGAAACTCGTTAAGTGCTGCCAGCAAAGCCATGCCCTGGCATGGCCACACTGCAGTGATTGATGTTGGGTGGTCCTGCTTGGTGAGAGCATCCAAATTCTCCCGTCAGGACATGACCAGAACAACTGCCCTCATCCCGATGCCCGAAGTTTTATCTCCATGTATTCCAGGCTCTGTGCTGCCCAGGGGCGCCGCTCTGAGCTCACACTCAGAGTCACTCAGCTCTGCACACAGCAGGGACACAAAACAAATCCTTCTCCTGCTGCACACCAAGGACAGCTGGGACAAGTGTTCAGGCCCAAAAGCACCAACAAGGCCGGGCTGGAGGGAGAAAACAAGAAGGGTGGGACTGCAGAACCTGGAGCTGGAATTGGACAATTAAACCCCAATGTGCAAATGGACCAAAACTTATAAAAGTGTGAGACCTCGTGACTGTTTGTCCATTTTGTGACCATTTTGTGCCCATTTTGGTCCACCTTGGGTGTAGCCCTGGCCAGGCTCTTGTCCTGTCCAAAGTTTACTCTAAAGGCCTTTTAATAAATATCTACTTTATTCTCCGGCTGTGTCCAGCCTCTGTTCCAGGTCAGCCTTCCCAAGGCATCAGTTCAGGATGAGTGGATATTTCCCATGGAATGCCCTGTGCTGCTTCCCAAAATTCCTCATTCCATCTTTCTCCGAGGGCAGCTGTTCCCAGCCTGCCCCAGTCCCACCAGAGCAATGACTCTGCATCCTCAGGGGCTGCTGGGGTGTGCTCAGCGCCGTGTCCATGCAACTCATTCCTGGTTTTCCCTGCAGAGACCCCTTGGAAAATCCCAAGGGTGCAGGGATTTCCAATCCAGGCAGGAAACGGAGCAAGGGGTGACCAAACCCCTCCTCCCTTCCATTAATTTTGAAAATCGGCAACAACACAAAGGAGTTTTGCTGGAGCCACAAAAGCTCCAGCACAAGCAGAGGGAATGGTTTGGCAGGAAATCTTCCCGGTAGTCAGGAAACAGAGGTGGCACTGGATAATCTTGTATTGATCCTCAAGATATCCCTGATGCTCAATCACCAGGATAATGACTGTTTATTCCCATCAGGAAGAAATCAACGTGGAATCAGGAGGAGAGGGGTTCATTACTCTCATGGCAAATTCAAGAATCAGCAGTTAGCTCATTATGGAGTATCCAGCGCAGTAGGAACAGCTTCCCACTTATCCAGCAGCTCCCAAAAAAGCTTTGGCTGTGCCTTGATCTGGTTCTCCTTGATGGGAAAGGTTTTTGTTTTCCAAGAATCCAACAGAATTCTGCTTTCCTGAGGTGCCCATGAATCTTAATTTGAGTTTATTTAATTTTTATAAAAAAATAAATTAAAAATTCATTACGGCTCCCAGAAACTGGGCTGGGAAAGGTTGAGGGAATCACAGAATCCCAGAATGGTTTGGGTTAGAAGGGACTTCAATGCTCATCCCATTCCATGGGCAGGGACACCTCCCACTGTCCCAGGCTGCTCCAGCCCCAGTGTCCAACCTGGCCTTGGGCACTGCCAGGGATCCAGGGGCAGCCACAGCTGCTCTGGGAATTCCAGCCCAGCCAGGAATTCCCAATTCCCAATCTCCCACCCAGCCCCGCCCTCTGGCAGTGGGAAGCCATTCCCTGTGTCCTGCCCCTCCCTGCCTTGTCCCCAGTCCCTCTCCAGCTCTCCTGGAGCCCCTTCAGGCCCTGCCAGGGGCTCTGAGCTCTCCCTGGAGCCTTCTCCTCTCCAGGGGAACATTCCCAGCTCTCCCAGCCCGGCTCCAGAGCAGCTCCAGCCCTTGGAGCAGCTCCGTGGATTCCTCTGGATTCACTCCTGTAGCTCCACATCCCTCACCAGCAGCTCCCCCGATTTTATTCCTGTCTTTGGTTGAGCAGCTGAAGTTGTTGCCTCACCCAAACCCACAGAGAGCCTCCAAACCCTTTTCCATGACCCTGCATCATTTTAATCCATGGAATTCTCCCTGCTGGAATCAGCCCTTGTTACCCCTGTGACCCAGGGCAGGGAATTCTGCTCCGCCCTTTCTCTGAGGTGTGAGGCAGGAATTCAACCATCCTTGATTATTCCCTGCAGCACTTCCCTGACGTCTCCACTTTCCAAGCCCTTCTTCCCATGCTTTCCATGCTCTGCCATTCCTGGATGCACAGAGGGAAGCAGGGGCTGCGTGAGCAAACAAAACATCAAACCCAGAACAGGAATTCAGAATTAAGGAGTCTCCTAACACCCAACCATGACAATTATTCCTCTTCTCCATTCGGATTTCTCCCCTTTTATTTCATTTATTACCATGGAATAAACCCAGCTGGAAGCACTGGCAGCGGGATAAAACCAAACTGAAGTTTCTTGTCGCGTTACTCATTTCCAGAGGAATTAAGAGCTGAACACGGGCCTTTGTGAGGGAAAAAAAAATCCTCAGGGGCTCGAATTATTTCCAGCTTTTGTTTTTAATTAATGAGGCTCTGGAGTGGGTTCCGAGCCAGCAGTTTCTGGAGTGATTCAGCTTTTCACTCCCAGGGAGGTGGTGCTTGGCAGCCTCTTAGCAAAGTGCGGCATTTTGGGGATATTTTCCACATCTTCGGGAGCAAACCAAAGATTTTGCTGCTCTAAAGCAAAGCCAGCCAGGAAGAGCAGCAGGGTCAGGCAGTTCTCAAGGCACGGAGGGCAGGCACCTATTGGGAGTGTTTAATTGCTAATTAATTAATAAATCACTCTCCAAACCCGATCTGAGCAGGGGCTGCACGAGGATTTGGGCTGATTTTAGGCTCCTATATCCAGAAGAATGCAGAAATTATTTACCTCGGTGAGAAAATAATCCTGTAAGTCATCTCAGCTCAGGAGAATCATGGAATGGTTTGGGATGAAAGGGATTTTAAAGATCAAACTTTTCCGTGGGCAGGGACACCTCCCACTGTCCCAGGCTGCTCCAATCCTGGCCTTGGACAATTCCAGGGATCCAGGGGCAGCCACAGCTGCTCTGGGAATTCTATTCCAAGGCCTCCCCACCCTCCCAGCCAGGAATTCCTTCCCAATATCCCATCCAAATCTCCCATCTTTTAGTTACAAATGTTCCCCTTTGTCCTATCGATACCTGCCCGTGGAGTTTCCTCCCTGCTGGTGCTCGGTGTTCTGTTTTCCAGAGCAGAAACGAGGTTTGTGGCTGATGTTTGAGCCTTTGGGGTTATTTTGGTGGATTTTCTCTACTCTCTTCTCATCCTTCCCTGCCCTGCTGCTCCCAAAATCACAGGGGTCAATCAGTCCAGCCGCCACATCAGTGAGAGTTCAGGACTCCCAGCCTGGCGCCGCAGATGCTGCTAAATTTGTTCTGGGAGCTGAAATCTCCAGGCTGGAAATCCAGGGAGTTTTTTTCCTCCAGTCTGTCTGGTCTCTGACCCAGCGTCACAAATCCCAGGCTCTGCTGCTGAGCACGGAGCTCCTCGTTGTTGTCACCACAGAGAAGCCACAGATTTTGGCCGTGGGAGCCGTGCAGGGAGATGATTCAGATCCCACCGGTGTTCCAGGGTCTTCTGCATCCCTGAATCTCCCATCATCCAAAAGCACGTCCTTTATGACTTAAAACCCTGACATTTCCAAAGGGATTTTTTTTTTGTTCATCCAGTTCCCACCCCCTGCCATGTGCAGGGACTCCTTCCATCATCCCAGGCTGCTCCAAGCCCCCCCAACCTGGCCTTGGACACTTCCAGGGATACACAGTTTTTCTGGGAATTCTCTTCCACGGCCTCCCCACCCTCCCAGCCAGGAATTCCTTCCCACTATCCAACCTAAATTTCTTTTTTTTCAGTTTGAACCCATTCCCTGTGTCCTCCTGATGAACAGACCCTCTCCAGATCCCTGGAATGTGCTGGGAGGTCTCCGCACAACCTTCTTCTCTCCAGGCTGAACATTCCCAGCTCTCCCAGCCTTTCTCCATAGGGAGGTTCTCCAGTCCCTTTATCAACTCCATGACCTCCTCTGGACTTTCTCCAACAGTTCCACATCCCTCTTTTATTGGGGACACCACACCTGTCCACAACATTCCAGGTGGGATCTCACAAGAGTAGAGAAGAGAGGGAAGATCCCTTCCCTCAACCTGCTGTTCACATTCCTTTTTTTCCGAGGCCCCGGATATTCACCAGTTTGGAAAAAGAACTTCCAGCCCACGTTGTGGTTTTGGACAACTCCTTTCCCTGTGTCTGAACCCCAGCCTGCTGCCAAAATCCATGGAATTAGCTCAGCTCCCTCTCCGCATCACCCAAATCTCTTGTAATCGGAATTTTTTTAAAAAAGGGAACGCTTATTCCAGTCGGGAAAATCCATTTTCAACACACAGGTCATGCCAGGCTCCAAAGCATCCCTGGGCGGAGCCGGTGGCTGTGGGAGCATTCCCCCACAGGGGCAAACAGCCCCACTTAAAGCCACGCTTTTATCCCTGTAAACATCGCAGAATCCACATTTCCCGTGCTTTTATTCCTGTAAACATCGCAGAATCCACATTTCCATTATTCATGGAGCACGAGGTGATCAGGCCACTAATGCCAGATAAAGTAGGACACGGAGCAGGGAATGTGCCCCTGCACTTCTTTGAATAACTTCAATATTTCAGGGACGTGACGCTTTTCCAGAAAACCCAGCTGAGCCGGGGTTTTCCAAGGGCAGCTGTGGATGCTTAAAGGCATCCTTGGGAAGGAGAAACCCTGCAGGATTAATCCTGGGGGTGTTCAATTGTTTTATTCATTTATTATCCTTGATAAAAATTATTTTAACGGCCCTGCTGATCTTATTCATTCGGAATTTGCAGGGGAGCACGGGGGAGGAGCTGATCAGCTGACAAAAACAGCTGCCGGTGCGTTTATCGAGCATGAAGGGAAGGAATTGTCTCATCCAGACACTTCTCCCTTTTCCTTGGATTTCAGAAGAAAAGGGATCATCTCCTGGGGTTCCTCCGGAGGCCAAGGCCCCTCTTTTGATTTTCTTCTCTTCCTCCTCACGAGCTTTGGGTAAGGGATTGTCCCCAAGGGTGGGATACAAACACACGGAGCTGCTCCTGCTCCCAGAATTGGGGGTTTGGAGAAATGTCCATCCCTAAACCCCCACACCGAGCATCCTGCAGGGCTGGGAGCTGGGGCTCAGGAAAAAATTCACAGAATTCCAGAATTTGGGGGTTGGAAGGGAATTTAAATCCCCTCCAGTGCCACCTCCTGGGCAAGGACACCTTCCACTATCCCAGGCTGCTCCAAGCCCCAAAATCCAACTTGGCCTTGGGCACTGCCAGGGATCCAGGGGCAGCCACAGCTGCTCTGGGAATTCCAGCCCAGCCCCTCCCCACCCTCCCAGCCAGGAATTCCTTCCCCATATCCCATCTAACCCCACCCCCTTTCAATTTCACACCATTCCCCCTTCTCCTATCACTCCACACCCTCTCAGGGAGTGATAAATGTAAAAATTCCCTCTCCGGGAGCCAGGATTTACAATCCAACTCCGTTTTCCAATGAAAATACAGCTTTTGAAGTAAGCAACATCCCAAGGAAAATTCTCCACTGTAAACTGTCCTCATTCCCTACACCAAAAATGTGTCAAAAGACAAATTCCAACCCCACTAAAGCAGAGGAGAAACTTCTCCACTTCAGATCTGCTTTTCTTTGGAATCTCATTTTCAACACGAGCGGCAAACCTGGTTTTGTTTTCTCTCTCGGCGAAAACTCCTCGGTTTAGCGACAAGAAAATAACAATAATCTGATTTTCACCTCCCACAGGGACACTCACACCACTCAGGCCTGCAGAGAACACAGAGAAAAACCAAAATTCTTGTTTTGTTTAAACCCAGCTGGGTCAGAAGCGGGGAGATTTTGACTTCATCCTTTTGTTGGAATTGTCACAGAACAGGAAGATTTACCAGGAAACAAAAGCTGTCAAGGTTTTCTGTGGGAGAAGACAGGAGTGGAACAATAAAATGTCATTTTTTTCCTGGCTGCTCTGATTGCAGGTTATCCGTGCTCCCGCTGTGCAGGGGAAGATTTGTTGTGGAAATGTTTTTATGGAATGGGCCGCAATGGAATTCAGGCCTGGATGCAATCGGCTCGGGATCACTCGTTCCAGGAGCAAACAGCAAAGGGAGCTGGATGAGGCCTTCAATTCCAACTCAGACATCAATAACTCCCTCAGAATTCCAGGATGGGCCAGGCTTGGGATGGAGATGTCCAATGTTGGATCCAACATTTATCCCTCGGGGAAATCTCTATTCCCTGATGGATGTTAAGAGTTGATTTGACTCCCAATGTTTTCCATGTTTCCAATATCCAGGAGATTTCCTCAGCTCCAGCTGATCAGGAATCACACAGAGAGACAAAGAGAACTCAAAAATCGGGAATGCACATGGAATGCTGAGGGGAACAGCCCATTTCCATGATCCCCATTAATTTTATGCTGAGGTGAAATCCAGAGGTAAATCCAGAGGTAAAAACAGGGAAAAAACAACAATTAGGGTCAAGTCTCCAAGAAAAACGTGGATAAATCCTTGGGATGTGAATGATCCTGTGCTCTCTGCCCCAAAATGAGCTTCACCTAAACTAATGAAGGGGTTTAATCTAAAATATTCCAATCCGCTGCTTTCCTTTGATTTGGAATTCCTGGATAAAAACCTCAGGAATTAATTTCTCTCTCCTCACTGGAATCCTTCGGGAAGCACAGGGCTGTCATGGAGGCTGGGCGGGTTTAAGTGGCACCGTAATGGCTGGAGCAGGAGATGGGAATCAGCTCATTCCAAAGGCTCCTCACTCCATTCCAAAGGCTCCCGGCATCAGGAGAAAGATGGGAATGAATTATTCAGCCTGCCCGGAGCGTTATTGGGTAACTGATTGCGGGTTATTGAGTGGGGGGGAAAAAGCAGGGATTGCAATAATTGCAATTTCTCTTCGGGGAGAAGCTGAAGGGGTTTTAGGAGCATTAAATCAGCTCCTTTAGGAATAATCTTGGCTTGGTCGGAGGTTTGGGGGCATTTTGCTTTCAAATCCACAGGCAGGATCCTTACATTTGTTGGGACCCCGGACAGTGGGAATTTCAGATTTCTGTGCTGACAGGCACTGACCCCCAAGCAAACACTGAACTGACCTGAGGCCTTGGAAAAGGCTCCCAAAATTGAGTGACAGCACTGGGATTGTGGGTGTGGAGTTTGAATAGAAGTGTGTGATATCACAGGGTGAAAAATTTAGAGTTCAAAGTTTTAGAATACAGTAATAGATATAAAGCAACATGGAGGATTTAGGGTGGTGGCCAGTTTTTCTTTTTCACCTTCTTCTCCATGGGTCTGGGTGGTGTTTTGTAATTGGATAGAAAAATCTGCATTGCGGGCCACGGGTGGTTGGTTATTGGGTTAAAAGTAAAAATAATTTAGGTGTCGTTTCATAATTGGACAGTTTGAGCTTGAAAGGCCTTGTACAGAGATAGAGACAGAGACATTTTTCACCTTGCTAGCTAGAACTCACAGCTTGCGAGACTGCAACATTGACAAGAATTAATAAATATCCGAGTCTGAACACCAAACTGCATCTCCCAAGCATTTAATCCCGGCTCTAACAACAGAAAAGAGGATAACAAACCCAAATAATCTGGTCTAAGATTTTCCTTTGTACCGCTTGTTGGGAAAACCAGTGATGGAACCCTCATTCCTGGAGGGATTCAAAATCCCTCTGGATGTGGCACTTGGGGACATGGGGCAGCGGCGGCCTTGGAATGCTGGGGAATGGGTGGAATTCGGAAGCTTTTCCAACCTTAATAATTCCAAGGTTAGTATTTTTGAAGTCCTAACATTGAAAGAAAAAAAGGAAAGAGCTTGAAATTATTTTATTTTAAATTATAGTAATGGGATTTAAAAAATAATACAAAACTTGTGGGTTTTGTGACACAGGACCTTTCTTTTTTAATATTGCCTGTTAAAGTTGAAGAAGCAATTCCTCGGATTTCATACATTAGAATGAACATACAGGTTCCATACCTGATTCCATTTTAAATACAAATAATTTAAAATTTAAAAAAAAAATAGAAATCAGACATTTTTCCATAAACCATGAATTTTAAGGATTGGTGAAAATATTATAGGCAATCGTTGGGGTTTTCCACATGCTTTCAACTAGGAAAAAATCCTAATTTATTGGCACAGGTGGCTTTCAATCCTCACAGTTTGCTGCTTCTTGGGATCCTTCTGCAGCTCTTTGGTTTTCCAGGGCTGCAAATCCCAGCTTCCCATGGGATTTGCCACAGACAGGTCTCCCAAATTCCCTGCCAGGCACTGCCAGAAACCTGCACAGCTCCTCCTGCCAGGCAGCCAGGCCTTGAAGTCATTTCTCCTCTTCCCTATTTTTGGTAATCCCTATTTTTTGGCATCCTCATCCCATCCTCACAAATGTGACATCAAGTCTGAATTTCCAAGCCTGCTTCCTTCCTCCAGGAAAATCCTCCTGGAAAATCCCTAAATTCTACAGATCTTTTCACCGAAAAAAAAAAAAAATCCCTGGAAAAGAGGAAGTGTGAGGCCTCCACGTGGACGATGAAATCCTCAGCTCATGGACACAAAGCACATCCTGTGGGATGAATTTGGGAAGAGCACAGACGACATCGTTATCCCATTCCAGATCCTTTCTTTTCCATGGGAACTGAATTTGCGCAGATTTTTGATGGCTCCCGTTTGGTCTCCATCGCGTCCAAACAGGGATAAAATCCAGACTCTTCATTTCCCACGTTTGATTCCATCTCATTAAAAAGAGGGAGAGAGAGGGAGCATTCCAGCCCTCCTGCATCCAGCTCCACATTCCAGAACTGGAGGCTGGAAAAATCCTTCTCCCTCCCACCAAACTCCCCCAATCTGACCTGGGATGACTCCACACGGAGCAATTCCCAGCACCACAAACTAAAACTTGGCATTGCCACTTTGTTATTCCTTCCCTGCACGAATCTGCCTCTTTTTCCAGAAGGGAACATGTCAACCTTGTTTTTCCTGTGCCGCTAATGGACAAAAAAGGGCGGAGAAATGCGGGTGGAGCTGCTGGAACCATCCCCTCTTCCACCACTGAGTTATCCCACAATCTGTCCAAAGGGTTCCAAGGGCAGCAGGCAGCGAAATTCAAAAGCTGGGAATATGAGGAATTCCACTTCATCATTTCTAGATGCAATTTGATCCAATGAACTCCAGGAATTCTTCCTGCAGGAATCAGGGTGATGCCAGCACTGGAGCTGCCTCACTCAGGGTTTGGAGCTGTGACAACCTGGAAGGAAAAAGGCTGGAAGGACTTGGGACAACAGCTGGAGGGACAGGACACAGGGAATGGCTTCCACTGCCAGAGGGCAGGGATGGGTGGGAGATTGGGAATTGGGAATTCCTGGCTGGGCTGGAATTCCCAGAGCAGCTGTGGCTGCCGCTGGATCCCTGGCAGTGCCCAAGGCCAGGCTGGACATTGAGGCTTGGAACTACCTGGGATGGTGGAACGTGTCCCTGCCCATCCCACAGAATCTAAAGAAAAGAAATTCCAGGTGGGATTTTGCCAACCAGGTCCTTTTCCCTGGCTAGAAATGCACTGGGAAAGCCACCACCACCTTGACCTTCAGAATAAATGCCATAAACTCCGCTGTTACTCCCCTATATCAACAGCATTCCATGGGCTTGATCCCACTTTATGGTGGAATAAAATACAAATCTGGATGAAAAGGGTAAATAAAATACGGAAAACTGATAAAAAGCGCTCCCTCCTGCCGCCTCAGCAGGTGTGAAATGGGAATAAAGAGATGGATTTCCTTCTCTTTAAAAACAGAGTAAGAGACTCATCCAGTAAAAACGTTCCTATTGCTCATTCCCAGCTAAAAACCTTTAAAATCCCAGGAATTGAAGGAGTTGCCTGCAAATCTTCCCATGGTCTGAGTCTTCCAGTGCCTCCCATTTTTCCTGATGAAAGGTAACAAAAAGGCTTTCACCCAATCTCTGTAAATAAGTCCATAAAAATGGATGCATCCATTACCACATTTTATTTTTATTGCCCCAGAGGCACAAATTTGCCTGCATTTGAGGGAATTTTAAAAGATGTTGACAATCCCTTTATACCCAGGAAACTTCCAGCTAAAATATGAATAAATCCCCTTCACTTCCAATATTTTCCCAGATTGATCTCATCCTAATAAAAAACTCAAGAGACTCTTTCTGCTCCTACCATCAGACCAGTCTCGAGTGTCCCAAAAAAGATGATTTTGCTGCCAATAAAAATCTCAATGTGTTTATCCAGCCCCTAAAAAAATCAGCTTTTAGCACTTCTGAGTGGCTTCAGTTTCCTGCATTATTCCTTTTTTATGCCCTCGATGCTCCAAAACATGCCCAGGAAAGTGCTGCTTGTTCAAATAAGGATTGTCTTTATATCCTTTTTCATAAAAATCTTCCACAAATGTAGTGGGAATGGTAAACTGGGAAATTAAGGCAGTTTGAGTCATTCCACGAGGATGAACGTCAGCGCCACAGCAGAGGATCTGTTACAGGGGGAGTTCAAGTTAAGCTTGGTGTAAAAAAAATCAAAAATCAACAAAAATTTACAAAGAAAAAAAAACCAAAGAGTTCTCTTTAAAAACACCTGTGATTTTTAAAGATGTTTCTGCTTCAGCGTCATAACAAGAGGAAGAGTTGCCCAAATCTTTAGGAAAACCAGGAAAAACCAGGCTCAGCTGGGCTGAAAAAGTTGTATTCCACATTTTTTATTGCAAACGCCTCAGGAAAGGGAAGGTTGAGTGCTCTCTGCAAGCCGGGGAATCCTGGGATGGTTTGGGTCGGAAGGGATGTTAAATCCCATCCAATTCCACCCCTCCCACCATCCAAGGCTCCTCCAAGCCCTGGCCAACCTGGCCTTGGACATTTCCAAGGATCCAAGGACAGCCACAGCTTCTCTGGGAATCTTTGTCTGAGCCTCCCCAGCTTCTCGGTAAAGATATCCATGGAAATTCCACAATTTCTCCTTTTCCTCACACATATTCCACACCAGGATCACATCTCCTGGGCTTCAACTCTTCCCCGAGCTCAGCAGCAGCAGGGAATGATTCCACAATTATTCTTCCCCCTTCCGTGATGAATTAAATCCCCCTGTGGACAATTCCAAAGGAAGCTGCTTCTTTTAGCATTTCCAGGCTGTGATTCCTTAAAAAAAAAAAAAGAGAATGAAGACACAAAACCCAGGATTGAACTGGAAAAAAAAAAAAAAGACATACATGAGCAGATGCTTTTTGTGACTTTTCCAGAGGGGTCAGGGATGCATTTCAGATCCTGAGAAATGGCCAGGAATGGTTTCTTTGTGCCCAAAATTCAAATGCTGCCCTTTGAGGCCGAGCACTCGAGTGGGAGCTACTCTTTTTGTCAGACAATTCCTTCAAGAATAAAGGGGGAAAAGTCAAAGGAATGCAGAGCTATGTAAAAAAAAAAAAAGAGCAGCGGAGGAGAAAGGCACTCGCATGGATGGGGGAAAATCAAATATTTCATAAAAGGGAATTTTTCTACGCAACACCGAGCCATCCCTACCTTCCTACCCAGTTGTTTTGGCTCCGTGCATTCCCTGCAGGAATTCTGCTCCTTGTCCTAGCATGGCCTTCTTTGGGTTGGAAAATCCTTTTCCAGCATAAACACTCCCAAAAGTCTTTTAAACTAAAAGAGGAGAGGTTTTGGTTGGATATTGGGAAGGAATTCCTGGCTGGGAGGGTGGCAAGGCCCTGGAATAGAATTCCCAGAGCAGCTGTGGCTGCCCCTGGATCCCCGGAAGTGTCCAAGGCCAGGTTGGAGCAACCTGGGATAGTAGAAATTGTCCCTTTTATGACCTTTGAATGGAATTTTATGGCCTTTCTATCCCTTCCATCCTGAAACATTCCATGATTCCATGATTTAGGCACGTCTCAGACGTGGACACCAGCCCCTTGGACCTCCACTCAGTGGTATGAGTCATTCCCTGCAGGCCCCTTGGAAGAACTGGATCCATCCATAAAAAGGTTTTTTTCTATAAAAAGGGGATGAGTCAGAGCCTGACTGCGCCCCCAGGGACAGCCAGAGCTCCTCCAAGGCCGAGGTCAGCTGGGAGCAGTGACGGCAGCAGGGCCTGGATCACCCCAGCAGCGGGAACACGGATTGGGACGGGAGCACGGCGCCGGACTTTGGGGTCAGAGCTGCAAAGGGGAGCACAAATTGTCCCAGGTCTGGTGCTTTAGGTTTTATCTCCCGTGTATTTCAGGCTCTGTGCTGCCCAGGGGTGCAGCTCTGAGCTCACACTCAGTGTCACTCAGCTCTGCACACAGCAGGGACACAAAACAAATCCTTCTCCTGCTGCACACCAAGGACAGCTGGGACAAGTGTTCAGGCCCAAAAGCACCAACAAGGCCGGGCTGGAGGGAGAAAACAAGAAGGGTGGGACTGCAGAACCTGGAGCTGGAATTGGGCAATTAAACCCCAAGGTGCAAATGGACCAAAACTTATAAAAGTGTGAGACCTCGTGACCGTTTGTCCATTTTGTGCCCATTTTGTGTCCATTTTGTGCCCATTTTGTGCCCATTTTGGGTCCACCTTGGGTGCAGCCCTGGCCAGGCTCTTGTCCTGCCCAAGGTGTGTCCTTAAAGGCCTTTTAATAAATATCGACTAAATCTATCTGATAAATATCTACTTTATTCTGCTAACTCTGTTCAGCCTCTGTCCCAGGTCAGCCATCCCACAGCAGCAGGTCCAGGGGGGAAGCAGAGCCACCTGTGAGGGGAGAAAAGCCCTGGCGGGTTGGGACAAGCCTCCCTGTGGATGTGGAATTTGAGGATGCTCCCGTGGAAAGAGCAAAGCCGAGGATGGGCGTTCCACAAGCCGTGGGCTGACATTTCTGGAGGCCCGAGGGGACAGCTGGAGCTGTGCCAGGGGAGGTTTAGGTTGGATTGCAGGGAAAGTTTCCATTATTCTGGAGGGTGCTGGGGCACTGACCAGGGTCCCCAGGGAATGGGCACATTCCCAAAGTTCCAGGACAGCTTGGACAGCACTGCCAGGCATGCACAGGGTGGGGTTGGTGGGGTGTCTGTGCAGGACCAGGAGCTGGGATGATCCTTGTGGATCCCTTCCAACTCAGGATATTCCGTGATTCCATAATCTCCATTCCCAGCCTGCAGCGAGGAGCTTCCCAGCCTGGCCTGACTGAGGGCTGGTTTAACCCCAGCAGCTGAGAAATCCTAAAAAACAGCAGGGAATTTCCCATCCCTCATTATCCCCCCTGCTGCAGCCAGCGTGGGCCTCTGCTCCAGCTGATCAGCCGGAAAAAAATGAGGAAAAACATCTGTGGAAGCTTTGCTCAGCTGAATGGAGGCTTCACCGGTGATTAACTGGTGCACACATTTGAAACAAACCCGGCAGGGAAGGAAAAGAAGGAGGAGGAAAAAGAAGGATCCATGGTTTAAGTATTTAAATTATCATTCATGTTCCTGAATATGAGGGAGAATCACCAGCCCACATCCAAGGAATTGAAGTCCAGGTGCAGCAGCACATCCTCAACAGCATGAACCTTAAAGTAAAAACAAATTCGTGGTTGCAGAGCTCGGAGCATGGAAAACGTGGATTTTCCCACATTTCCAGCATGGCAGCATCCATGTCACTGTGGAAATCCTTTTGTAGAATCGTGGAATGGTTTGGGTTGGAAGGGACCTTAAATCCCATCCCATTCCACACCTGCCATGGNACGCCCATCCAGCGCCCCCCCTGCCATGGCAGGAACACCTCCCACTGTCCCAGGCTGCTCCAGCCTGGCCTTGGGCACTGCCAGGGATCCAGGGGCAGCCACAGCTGCTCTGGGAATTCCAGCCCAGCCAGGAATTCCTTCCAAATATTCCCTGTGCCTCAGCCTCCCTTGCTGAGTTACCACATTCCAGCCCTGCCTTGTTGCTCCAAACGATTTCCAGGCTTTTTTCAGCCTCTTCCACTGAGCACTTGTGGGGGTGCTGCAAGAAAATAATCACCCCCCAATTCCCAGCATTCCCAACATCCAGCCACACCATTCCCTTCTCCATCCACAAACCGATCCC
>WBMY01016830.1:114832-126836 GCA_013397315.1 Donacobius atricapilla
CCACCTTGGGTGCAGCCCTGGCCAGGCTCTTGTCCTGCCCAAGGTGTGTCCTTAAAGGCCTTTTAATAAATATCGACTAAATCTATCTGATAAATATCTACTTTATTCTGCTAACTCTGTTCAGCCTCTGTCCCAGGTCAGCCATCCCACAGCAGCAGGTCCAGGGGGGAAGCAGAGCCACCTGTGAGGGGAGAAAAGCCCTGGCGGGTTGGGACAAGCCTCCCTGTGGATGTGGAATTTGGGGATGCTCCCGTGGAAAGAGCAAAGCCGAGGATGGGCGTTCCACAAGCCGTGGGCTGACATTTCTGGAGGCCCGAGGGGACAGCTGGAGCTGTGCCAGGGGAGGTTTAGGTTGGATTGAAGGGAAAGTTTCCATTATTCTGGAGGGTGCTGGGGCACTGACCAGGGTCCCCAGGGAATGGGCACATTCCCAAAGTTCCAGGACAGCTTGGACAGCACTGCCAGGCATGCACAGGGTGGGGTTGGTGGGGTGTCTGTGCAGGACCAGGAGCTGGGATGATCCTTGTGGATCCCTTCCAACTCAGGATATTCCGTGATTCCATAATCTCCATTCCCAGCCTGCAGCGAGGAGCTTCCCAGCCTGGCCTGACTGAGGGCTGGTTTAACCCCAGCAGCTGAGAAATCCTAAAAAACAGCAGGGAATTTCCCATCCCTCATTATCCCCCCTGCTGCAGCCAGCGTGGGCCTCTGCTCCAGCTGATCAGCCGGAAAAAAATGAGGAAAAACATCTGTGGAAGCTTTGCTCAGCTGAATGGAGGCTTCACCGGTGATTAACTGGTGCACACATTTGAAACAAACACGGCAGGGAAGGAAAAGAAGGAGGAGGAAAAAGAAGGATCCATGGTTTAAGTATTTAAATTATCATTCATGTTCCTGAATATGAGGGAGAATCACCAGCCCACATCCAAGGAATTGAAGTCCAGGTGCAGCAGCACATCCTCAACAGCATGAACCTTAAAGTAAAAACAAATTCGTGGTTGCAGAGCTCGGAGCATGGAAAACGTGGATTTTCCCACATTTCCAGGATGGCAACATCCATGTCACTGTGGCAATCCTTTTGTAGAATCGTGGAACGGTTTGGGTGGGAAGGGACCATAAATCCCATCCCATTCCACCCCTGCCATGGCAGGGACACCTCCCACTGTCCCAGGCTGCTCCAGCCTGGCCTTGGGCACTGCCAGGGATCCAGGGGCAGCCACAGCTGCTCTGGGAATTCCAGCCCAGCCAGGAATTCCTTCCAAATATTCCCTGTGCCTCAGCCTCCCTTGCTGAGTTACCACATTCCAGCCCTGCCTTGTTGCTCCAAACGATTTCCAGGCTTTTTTCAGCCTCTTCCACTGAGCACTTGTGGGGGTGCTGCAAGAAAATAATCACCCCCCAATTCCCAGCATTCCCAACATCCAGCCACACCATTCCCTTCTCCATCCACAAACCGATCCCGCAGCAGCAACCTCTGTGCTCCAGCCTTTGGAATCCAGGGAATCCAGGGACAATGAGCAGCTCCTTTCTCTGCTGCAAGGGAGGAAGCAAAGAGAGCCCAGCCTGGCTGGGGGTGTCACTGCCCCGGGGGTACACCAGGAGCTGGTCCAGATCCATCCAGAGGGATCCAGAGGGGTGGAGAATCCCTCCTGCCTCATTCCCAAGCACCTGCACCTTTGTGGAAGCAGAAGAATCCAGAACAGAGGTGTCACAGTAGGACACGGGATAGATTGACTCCACAGCGCTGTCAGAAGAGAAAGAAGCTTTATTTACAATCCCAACAGTATCTTTTAAAACACGCTGTGTAAAAAGGTCTGTTATTGGTCCATGGCACTGACACTGCTCTCCATGGGTTCAGGAATAGGAAACAACCCCTGGGACAGTTGTTCTGGCAAAGGGAACACTGTGTGCTGAGCCTGTGCTGAGAAACGCAGAGAGATGTTTTGAAAGGAGAAACTGTTGGCAGCTTTCCCTTGGGAAAGGAGCCAGCAATGGTCAGTGAGCTGAAATTCAGGCTCAGAAATGTCGAGCCCACACAGAGGGATGTGGATTCCCCAGATCCCATCAATAGGTCATGGAATGTTTTGGGTTGGAAGGGATCTCCAAGACCATGCATCCTGCTCCCCTTTCCATAGAGCCATTTCTCCTGATTCCTGGGAGAAAAGATTGGCCTCCACCCGGCTCCAGCCTCCTTCCAGGGGGTCAGAGAGAGCAGGAAGGCGGGAGGAGATCCACAATTAAGGATTCAGGAACCTTTTTTTGCTTGGGCCACTTCCAGCTGCCTCCCAGGCCCTGCCTTCCCATCCCATCCAGGGAATCCCTGACTCAAACCCCGCAGCCCCTTCTCATGGAAACACGTGGGATTTACCCACAGAACATTCCCAAAACACTCATTCTTCCCAAATCGAATTCCCACCTGCCACCTGCAACACCCACAGACTCTACCTGCACCAGAGCAGTCCAACGACACAGAAATCGCAATTCCTCCAAGGAGCAGCTTCCCGTGCCTTTCCTCCAAGATTTTCCTTCCACTACCCAGACAGCTGCAGGCCTGCCCAGCCCCTCCCATCTCACTAATTAGGGATCTCACATAATTATGTCCCTGTAGTTTCCTCCTGCACAATCAACTCCCACCAGCATCTGAATTTTCATGCCTGAATATCTTGTTTATTATCTTTTTTTTATTGTTATTATCCCTCTTCTCCTGCTGAATAAGAGTTGAAGTGGAAGCTCCTTCCCCAGCCCCATTTCTTTTCCTTCCCCAACATTCCCAGGCAGGAGGCTGCAGCTCTTTACCCCTCATGAACTGAAATTTCACTCAAGCCTTTCGTGCATCCAGATTTTCCCCAAATCCCGCCAGTTTTGCCGCCCCAGAGGATCAGCCTCAGCCAAACACTTGGCAGATATTTGGAGAGCAGGTGACCACAAAGGTGACCACAGGTCCAGGTCTGTCTGTGGCCCCCTCTCGCAGAGGCTGCTCTGTGCCAGTGGCTGCATCGAGACATTCCCAGCGGAAAAAGAAACGCCGGAATTCACTTCTCCCTCTCCTTATGTAATATCCCCCTCTCTTGCCAAATTAACTGTGCCTGCACATTTGCTTGTCCTGACATTGTCTCTTAACAAGCTTCAAGTTTGAATCAGGACAGGAGTTTTTTGAGTTGGGTTTTTTTTTTTTCCCCAGTCCTTATTTTCCCTTCCCAATTGTTCCGGGCTTTCCCCCTCCAGCTCCCTGGGAAGTTAAATCCATGCATTCATGCAGTAAACAACCCCCTAACCAGGTCAATGCACATTATCCATTAATTATTCCACAGCTCTGCTGCAGTCGGATTGATTCGCTTCTCCTCCCAATTTCTGGCTCCCTGTTCCCATTTGTAGGCAAGGAAAGAGCTCCCACCCTGCTGGTTGCCTCCAGCAAAACTCAGGAGCTCTGCCTGGGAGCAGGAGCTCCATTCCTGCCCTCCTTCCCTCTGCAGTTCCAAGCTGCCTCATCCCAAGGGATCCGCCAGGATGGACCAGCAGCGATTTCCTGCTTATCCCAGTGGTTTCCTGCTGGTCAACCCGGGATTGTGGAAGGTGTCCCTGCCCATGGATGCGGGAATGACTTGGACTGAAGGCCCCCTCCAAGCCAAACCATCCTGGAATTCCATGATTTGAAAGAGCAGCTCCATGGAAGGAAAGGCTGGAGGAGTAAAAGGTGAGGAAAGCAGCAGATCAGGCTTGCCCTTGTCTTCATGGATGTTCCTGGAAAAGGTTACGAACCTCCGCAAATCCAATTAGTTTTCAACTAAAAATGGGAGATTTGTGGCCATCAATCAACATCACGACCTCCTAAAAAATTTAAAAATCACTTCTAAAATCAATATTTAACTCAATTTCGGATTTTTCCAAGGGATGCTTTCATTTCATGCCCCCCAGAAATAGAAAAGTGATGATACCCGATTCTCTTTGGGATTTCTCCCACCTGGAAAACATTTAAGGTGGGATTTTTGTGGGTTTGAACCAACGGGGAAAGCTGCAGAATTTGCAGAATTCCTCTGCAAACACTTCCCTGCTCAGTGCAAATTCCATTCTCTGACACACCAAGACCTCTCAGCGTTCAGCCAATTCTTGGGAGCTTCAAGAGTCTCCAGAGAGCTCAGCCAGGTCTGTCCCACACTGGGAATTCCACCTGGGAGACAAAACGACCTTCCAAGGCTGTTCCAAGGGTCCTCTCCTGCAACCTGGCCATGTCTGCAAGACGTTTCAGGAGAACACACATTCCTGCTGGTGCCTCCCACCTTTCCCAGCTCCTTCTCCAGGGTTTCCCAGCTCTGGGATCTCCGTCGGTTCTCATCCTCGTTTTCTGCTCCATCCTCACCACACCTCACTCTCCCAAATCCCTCCAGGAAAAAGGAATGGAGCGAGAGAGAAAAAAAATCAACTAAGAATTCACCAAAGTCCTGCCGGGACACCACCTCTCCTGGACTTCCATGTTTTAGGCAGGAATTGTTTTCCTGGCCCACAGCACACGGCTCAGTCACCAGCTGAAAGCACAAAAATGTGTAAATCCAGAGCTGAAACTGAGAGCAAACCACACTTAATTAGCCTCAAATACTCAGCTTTTCCTTGCTTTTTATTTTTCCCTGTGCATTTTAACGCACGTTGATCCGCTGGTAAATTGGAAATGTTAACCCTGGGTCAAAAAGCCCCGGGGTTCTGTGAAAATCATAAATAACAAAGCTGTGAAGTGCACAAACAGCTCCCTGCGGGTGAGGACACACCGGGGGCTGCCACTGTTTACTTTGGAAACAACAGCTCCCGTTTCTCTCGGAAACCTTTGGTAACCTCCTCATAATCCAATCTTTAAAAAAAAAAAAAAAAAACAGGAAAAAAAAAAAAAAAAAAGGAAGAAAATCTCTACNAAAATAAGAAAAACGCAGCAAATCTCTCACACGCGTCCCTTCATTTAGCAGCAAACCTGAACAAGCAGTTGCAGATCCACAAAAAAATTGACATTTCCATCCTGAATCATCTGTCACCGGCACAGCCTGCAATCAGGGGAAATTTGGGGAGAGATTTCCTGGGCTAGATATTCCATTTAAAGACGTGCTCAAACCCTCTGGAATCGTGATTGCAGGGAATAAAAAGTGAATCAGTAATTGCTGGCCATTTGTTTTAATGTCTTCCCCATCATATTTCTTTCCCTGCTTTTCGCCCTCCTTCGGAAAACCGCTTAAATGTTCATTTTTTTTAAGGATTGAGGGATGTTTTTTATCTTTTTTTTTTTTTTAAGGAGTGAACAGCGTTTCTTTTGTTGCACCATCCGTCGCTGATGATTGTCAAATGGAACTGGAAATGAACCCAAGGAAGGAGCTTGCCCAGGAAAGAATCCCAGGAAATTCCTTCTTCAAGGACCAAACCCCCACCTGAGATCCACAGGTGGCAAATCCAGCCCCTGACTCGATGCCGAGCTGGAGGAACAACCTGTGCTGGCTCCCAGAGAAGATTCCTGCTGTTCCAGCGGCCTGGAAGAATTCCAAGCTCTTCTCGAGAATTTATTGGATGTTTTTAACACAGCTCAACACTCCGGGGTGGTTCAAGGGTCTTGGAATGGTGGATGGAGGTCTAGGAAAATGCAGGATAAGGTGTTTCCTGCGAACCCTAAGGAAAATAATAAAAAATAACCTTTAAAATGGTTTGGAATGGAAAAAAAAACCAAAACACGTTGAAGATCATCCAGTTCCACCCCGGGAATCCACACCTTCCACTATCCCAGGCTCCTCCAGCCTGGCCTTGGGCACTTCCAAGGATCTGGGGGCAGGCCCAGCTTCTCTGGGAATTTCACTCCAGGGCCTCCCCAGCTTCCCGGCCAGGAATTCCTTCCTGATCTCCCATCTAAACCAATCCTCTTTCCGCTCCAAGCCATTCCCCCTTGTCCTGTTCACCGGTCAGGCTGGAGGGGACCACAGGAGGTCACCTGGGCCAGCAGCAGGGCCAGCCCGGAGCTCAGGGTTCCGTGAAGTTCCGGTTGGGCTCCACCAGCGCCAACCTTGGACCTCACTTTCCTCCAGTGCCTCCTTTGTCTCCTCAAAATTCCGCCCTGCGTCTGCTCCAAACTCCACCTCCGAAAAGGAAATTTCTCCCATTGATTTTTTTTTTGGCCCACCCAAACAACAACAACAACAACAAAAATTTTAAATAAATAAATAAATGAATAAATAAAAGGGCACCGCTCCCTGAAGTTTCAGTTCCAACAAATCTGCTCTTCCTGACAGTCTGACGCTGCTGGGAATGCGGGAGCCTTATCCCCTAAATCCCTGGGCTGAGCTTGAGGCTCACAGGTGTCTTCCCACGTCTTTCCAGAGATATTTCCTGCTAAAAATCCCATTTTTTTCCCCTTTTCCTAGCACTTCCCGAGCCCCCACGTTTTCCAAAGACAAGAACCTGTCTCCATAGTTGTCTTTTTGCAGAGCAAAGAAAGACGGGATAACCGAACATTTGCAGTTAGAAAAGCCAAAATAAAGCTTTAAAGTCCAGGGAATTTTAACAATGGGTGCTAAAAGCAGCTGCCTTTGGAAGCGATCCCTGTTCCAGGGTAAAAGCTGAGGGGATTTACATGAGCCCACTTTGGAATAAGGCTCGGCTCTCAGCTGGATCCCAAAATTCACCCTCAAAGGGCGCAAAATTCCAATGTTTTCTGTTTATTTCTCTGGAATGCCCAGCGGTAAGGGAAGGGTTGCAGGGCAGGTTGTAGGGGTTAAAAACACAGAAAATTTCATGATGCACAAATGTGGAATTCTACAAAATCATGGAATTGCTGAGGCTGGAAAATCCCTCTGAGATCGAGTCCAACCATCCCCCAGCACTGCCAAGGCCAGCATTGCCCCATGTGCCCAAGTGCCACATCCACAGGGATCTAAATCCCTCCTGGGATGGGAATTCCCTCCTCTTCCAATGCCTGACAACCCTTCCAGGGAAGAAACCTGGAATTTACTGGGAGGGAGTGTCAGATGACCTGGGGAGAAAAGTGGAGCTCATAACACCCGGGCAGGTTTGGGTTGGATATCAGAAAAATTTTTCCCTGGAATGATTGTCCAGGCCTGGAAAAAAAGTAAGGGACAGGACATAGGGAATAGCTTCCCACTGCCAGAGGGCAGGGATGGATGGGAGATTGGGAATTGGGAATTCCTGGCTGGGTGGGAAGTGAGGTGTATTCTATTCTATTCCAGGAGAATGGAATTCCCGGAGCAGATGTGGCTGCCCCTGGATCCCTGGAAATATCCAAGGCCAGGTTGGACACTGGGCTTGGAGCAGCCTGGGACAGTGGGAGGTGTCCCTGCCCATGGCAGGGGTGGGATGGGATGGGATGGGATGGGATGGGATTTAAGGCCCCTTCCATCCCAAACCATCCCAGGATTCCAGAATCCCTTGGTGAGATTTCAACAGCGAATCAAAGCCAAACCCAAAACCTCCACTAAATATTCCGTGAATTTCACCAGGAATTTTTGACTCCCTGAACGAATCCTTTCTGTCAGAGCTTCCCGAGTTCCCTCATCACTCCTTAAATCCCAAATTCAGCATCCAGGCCTCTCCGTGCTGAGATAACCTGAATTTGTTTTGCCAACAAGAGGATTTACGGGAAGGCCGACTGGGGCCCTGCTCCCCAATCCTGTTGTGCATTAAGATCCGGAATTAGCAGCCTCTAATTCTATTTTAATTACTAAAAATCATAATTGTTGAAGTCAAAGGCCTCCAAACGTTGCAAGGGAGAAGATTTCAGCTCAGGAGGCAGAAGAGTGACAGAATTAATAACTCACTTGTCAAGGCTGCGTTGGTTTTTAACAATTTCTTGATTAAGAGCGGCTTTTTGGTACAGAATAAATTATATTTATTTTAACGGATTTATTATTCTTTACTGCATAAAAAAAAAGTTAAATAATGCAGCAGGATGGGATTACTGGGAACAGCCCGATTCCTGGGAATTTGGGGGCCTGTTCATATCGGAATCCCCAATAAACCAAATTGCCCAGCGCCAAATTTGTTCCAGGCTGGAAAAAAACACTGGAAAAAAAGACAAAAAGGGTTGCACGAATTGGAGGGGTTTTAATAAGAATTTTGCCTGCAGATAGAATTTTTCCCACATCCATCAAGATTTTTTTTTCCATATCTTTCTGTTCCCTGAGTTAATATCTTTGCTTTCAGGTTAATGGAGGAGCTCAGGGAACACAAGTTTGACATTAACAAATTTATAAAATTTATCATAAAATCTGTTTCAAAATCTAAATATTTATTTACTTTTAAAATAGTAAAAATGCTAAAATGAAAATAAAAACACTTATTCCTAAATATTTATTCCTAAATATTTCTAAAACCTGTTTGGTCCCACTTGACAAACACAAATTAAAATCGTGCAGGATAAATTCAAATAAAATCGCTGCTGGCTGAATTTCAGTGACTAAAACAACACAGAGCACCAGAAGCTGGGAGAAAATTCCAGAAACAAAGGGGATCGTGTGGGAATCTGGGAATAATATCCCTCAAAGTATCAAAAATTCCTCCTAAAACAGCGGGATAATGAACCCTCGGAAATTATCTGTGCCCCAAGAGAGCAGATCTGACCCCTGATCCCACATTCCGTTGATTCCCCATTCCTGTGGATTTCAATTTTTCCTGCAGATCCCGCTGCAGGATTCCTTGATAGAATATCCTGGATGTTCCTGGAAAAGGTTACGAACCTCGGCAAATCCAATTAGTTTTCAACTAAAAATGGGAGATTTGTGACCATCAATCAACATCACGACCTCCTAAAAATTTAAAAATCACTTCTAAAGTCAATATTTAACTCAATTTCGGATTTTTCCAAGGGATGCTTTCATTTCATGCCCCCCAGAAATAGAAAAGTGATGATACCCGATTCTCTTTGTGGATTTCTCCCGCCTGGAAAACATTTAAGGTGGGATTTTGTGGGTTTAAACCAACTGGGAAAGCTGCAGAATTCCCAAACCCATCAATCCTGTCCCTGTGCAATCCCCCAACATGGATTTTCCTAAGGGTGAAGAAGAGGCACTAAGTGTAAAGTTTATTATTTGAATGAAAAAAAAAAATAATTACAGCAGAAAAAAAAAAACATCAGGCATTTGGATTTGCTGGGATTAGCACCCAAATTAACAGCAAGCAGCTCCTGGGATGAAAATCAAATCCCCAAATTTCTTTGATGTGAACCGGAGAGGGCCTGAAGATTTCACATGCAGAGCTCTGAGGCTGAAAAGGGATTTTCAGGAGAGGTTTATGTCAACCAGGAAAGAAAAAACCTGGGGAAAAAAACCTGCCTTTCACTCAGTCTTTGGCTGCTAATCCCAGCCTACATTTAGACATCTCTTCCAAATAAAGCTCCAGCCCAAAAATCCGCTGAATTCCGGAGCTGAAACCATCGTTTTTTGGAGCAGACAAACGGCTCTGTTTCCTTTTTGGCAACTGAGAGCAAAAGCAGATTAAAAAGGGGAAAAAAGAAGTTTCTGTTCAGCTTTGAGGTTCCGTATTTAAACTCAGACTCTGCCTGTCAAAGTTTGGGGGTTCTTTGGATGAAGTTGGAATCGCTGGGCTTGGATTTGTTTCAGCTGGAAAGTCCCAATTTGCAAAATTTGCAGGAGTTGTCCTGAACGAGCGAAGTGTCAATCCTGGAAAATCCAGAAAAATTGGGAGTGGATTTCTCCGCTGGGAGTCTGGGGGGGCACAAGGAGCAGAAATCCTCTGGAAAGCCAAGTGCCAAATTCTGGGGAGCGAGCCCGAGGAATCTGGGATAATTGGAGGTGTCCTTGCCCCTGGCAGGGCTGGAATGGAATGAGATTTAAGATCCTTCCCACCCAATCCATTCTGGAATTCTGTATTATCCTGATTTATTCCCCAAAATGCCAAGCTGCCTTCCTGCACACACACAAAAACCTGGATTCGCCCACAAGTTCCAGATTGCAGCATCGAAACCAAAACCATAAAACTAAAATAATTTAAAAAAAAATAACCATTTTAAATAGAAATATCTTGGAATAACAGCTCCAGACCTTGCTGAAATGCAGGATTTTTCCTGCCTTGATTACTCCTACAAAATGTAGAATTCCAGCAGATTTGAGAGCTCCTTTCCTTTATTTTTTTAAGGATGTAAACAGGGCAAGTTTTGTGTTTCCCAGCTGGAACACCCCCCTTCAGCTGTGCAAACACCCCGAGGTGTTCCCATCAATATTTGCAGCTTAAGTAAACTCAGAGCTCAGCCTAAAGTCTATACTCAGTATTAATTTTAAGATCAACCTCCCACCGGTCAAGAATCCCAACGTTTTTATCTTTCCAGGGAAATCTGGGATTTTTTTCAATTTGACATCCAGTTCCAGCTCTGCCTAAATCCTCCTTTTACCAAGTTCTGAGCATTTCTGCGGCTCCTACTGATGGTTATTGGTGTTTAATTAATTAATAAAGCACGGGATTGTTACAAAATGCCCGGGATTAATTGGAGCAGCTTGTTAACTCGGAGCATAATGGGGTTTTGATTAGGGAGACGATTAAAACGCCATTTGTTCCCTGATTGCAGCAGCACCTCCTCAGGTGTTGGAGTGTTGGGCCATCCTCATTCCAGGAAAAAGGTGGAAAAGGAATCCTGGAGCACCGGGTCGGTTACTGGGGAACGACTCCGCCATTTTGTGGTTTGATTCTTGTGGTCGATTAAAATCCCAGCCAGGCCCGTGTTCCACTTAAATCCAAATCTCCTCTTTGTTTCCTAACGCTTTTCCAGGCTGAATCCCGGAATTAAGGCTGGAAAAGGTCCAAGATGGGAGTCCAGCCATTCCCCAGCACTGTCCAGGCCACCACCGCCCCACGTCCCCAAATGCCACAACCTAAACAAACAATAATCCATTGAATGAGGAAATATTTGAGGGTTTGAGTGGATGGCAGCTCCAGTAATTTATCAGTTCCCTCTAAATATTTTAATTAACACCAAACATTAAAATGATTTTCCGTCCTAAATGAAATTTTTAAGCTCCACAATTTGAGGGTGATAGAGAAAATTAAGTTGGATTTTCCATGGCAGCACAATCCCACCACCCCCAAATTGATTTTGGATTATAAAATTGGCTTGGCTTTAACCAGATTCAAATTCTGGAAGCATTTTTGGATTTTGGGGAAGTGTTCATGGAATTTAACGATGCTTCCTGTCTGAAGCTGGAAAAGTTCAGGGGTGTTTGTCTGTCTCCTTTTCCTCACGGGAAAAGAAGCCCAAAAAAATCAACTTTTAGCCTCCAAAACCCTTTCAAGTCCATTGGATGCATTTCCTGTGTGTCTCTGCCATGGAATCTTTAAAAAATCCATTCAATCTCCATGAGTTTTACCTTTTTTGCTGTTTTTTGTTGTTTTTTTTTTTTTTTAAGTGGATTTTTGTCTGTGCAGCAACCACCAGGACTGATTTGAAAGCATCCAAAGGCTGTCTTTGATTTCTCTTGGATCAGGTCCAGGCACAACCCTGGATAAAACGGGAGCATTCCAGAGGTGAAAATCCAGAGCTCCACAGTCCAGTGTAACAGGTTGGACTTTACATCCAATAAAATTCCCAATTCACTCCCTTCCCAGGCTCCTCAATATTTTTGGGCTCCACTTGGAGGAAATATTTATCATTTTTATCGCCGTGAACCACAACGCCCTCCTCTTTCCAAGGTCTTCTCCAACAACAAAAAAGCCACTTTTAAAAATCCAGTTCTCCGATATTTGGGAATGATTTCCCAGCACTGCATTCCTGCCCTTTATCCATTCGGGATCCCAAACCTGGGAGCCAAAGGATTCATCCCTATCACCCATTCCCTGTCCCAAGGATTCCTCATTTTCAGCAGCTGTGGGAGATGGAATTTCCCCACCTTTCCCACCACAGGCTCATCTCCTTGAGATCCTTGATCATGGATTTTCCCCAAATATTCCAAATTTCTCAGGATAAATCCAACCCTTTAAGTGTTTTTTGTTTTTTTAGGGTCAGGAAGTTGTGAGTGTA
>WBMY01016830.1:126947-145917 GCA_013397315.1 Donacobius atricapilla
AGTTTATTGCTTCTAAATTACATCATTCCCCTCAATTAATGTTCCGCCCTCTATTGGTTATTGACTTCTTGTTTTTCCTGCTGATTAATCCGTATTTTTTCTAGATTTCCAGATCCAGATTTCCCACTAAATAATCAATATTCCAGCATTACAGATCCCACTCTCATGGTGGCCCCAGTCACTCTGTGTTGGAGAAATAATGAGAATAAGCAGCAGGATTTTCCATTTCTTGATATTTAAATAAAATGGGCCCATGTCTTAAAAACTTCTTGGATGTAAGAAAAGCAAAAGAAAGATCCAAACGTTCCAAGCTTTGTTTCCTTAGGGAAAAGGGAACATAAAATTCCCTTTTTGCCCCAAATTCCTCCTCGACTTCTTATTGTTCTGAAGAAACCTCATGAATTAAGATAAGAATGAAACTGTGAATCAAGATAATAATTAAAGAAATTAAAATGGCTTCAAAATTCCGTGATGTTGATGCAGCCCTGGGAAAACTGAAAATCCATGAAGGATTTCAAATCTCTTTGCAATTATCCCAAGAATTAAGAGGGTCAGGCTGGATTTATTTATTCCAGAAGATCTAAAAGCTTTTAAATCCCTTCCTAGAAAACAAGGAGCAATTTTTTAATTTTAAAAAACAACCCAAAAACGCCAGGAGGATTCTCCCATATTATCCCACAAAACAGCCATGGATATTTAAAGAATGTAGGACATTTTTTTCCCACCTAAATTAAAATTTTAATGCTAAAAAAATGGAATTTAAGGCACTTCCAGGCATTTGTTGGTTGAAATTAAGGCCAAATTTTTCACACCAGATGTCACCTTGACCTCAAAGCCTGAAAATAAAGGATTTTCTCATCCCTCCAGGCCTCCAGCACCACCAAAAAATGGCAAAAATCCCTGATTTTCCTATTCAGGTCCTAAATGAGCACTGGCAGCAATGGATTTGAAGGCGTGAAGTGCTCAAGTTTTTTATTCCTGAGTTAATTCCCAAGAGGAGACTCCAGAGCTGTGACCACACACCAGGCCAACAATTCCAACAGAGAATTCCCCCGTTTCAGGGGATAATTCCTTTTTTTATATTGGAATATTTTCCTTCTGTGCCATAGAAGTTTTATAAATCAGACAAAATATGGGATTTAGGAGTATCCAGGGGGATTTCCTCAATTTCCTTTTTCAGCAGCAAAGAAATCATAACATAAGTGGCTATCAGGGTGTAGATGTCACCAATTTTCCCTGGAAATCCCGGGATTTGGGCAGGTTCCCCGAGTTTTGATGGACACCAACATAAAAGCAGCCAATGTTGGACCATGGGAATTTTTAGGGAGAAGGAATTTTGGAGTGTGGAGTTTGGGGGACAGCTCCAATCCAACCAGCAGGGCAGGAAATTCATGGGAAGAGTTTCTTCGGGAGGTTTCCCAGGAAATAATAATTATGGAGTTGAAACTCTTCCCATTTTCTGTTCTCACCTCCAGTGCCTGGAAGAAGCAACAACTCCAGAACAACCAGGAATTCCCAGAATTCCAGGATAGGACAGGCTGGAAGGGACCATTAAATTCCAGTTTCCGGTGTCCCAAAATCCCTTGTTCAACACTCAAAATCCTTCGTCCCCTAAGTGGAAACAGCAATTTTCCTGGGAAAAATAAATCCAGATTCCCAAAACCTGGCACGTGGTGCCATGCTGGGAGAGGAGGGGCTGTCCCTGCATCCCCTGCAGTGGGAGCTGCAATCCCTCTGAATAATTTATTCATAATTATTAATTAATAATTAAATCCTTCTTTAATCCCTTTCATTAACCCCCATATTAATTACAGCTGGTCACATCTCCATCCCTCAGAATTTCAGGATGAGCCAGGATTTCCTCCTGGACACAGCACTCTGAAGAAATCACTGGATTTGAAATCAGGCACTTTGGATATTCCGTAAGACAATCCTTACCTGGAAGTCTTGGATTTGGGAAAATCTTCTGGAAGGAATTTAGCTGGAAAATAAAAAGCTTTCAACACCTGCCCCAGGAGCGGCCAATTAACAGACCCGTATCCAGCCAGGACCTTCCCTCTCCTGTGAAAATTCAGCTTTTTGCCACTGAAATCCTGCCAGAGACCTCTCTGCTGATGGTCCCACCACTGAAACACACACAAATTCTTCGCAGGAGAAATAAAAATTCCACAAATCTCATTTCCCAGCAATATTTGAACCTCTGGGCTGAGGCAGCTGCAGCAACAGCGGCGATGCCCGAGCGCTGCCCCCCAGTCCTGGCGCTCGGACATAAAATTAAAAAAAATTCAAATCGCTATTTTCGAAGTAAACAATTCTGATTTTCTCCTGTAACCCCAGCAAATCCCTGACAGAAATCCCTAACGAGCTCCTGTCCCGCTCCCCACAAAGCCAAACACAAAAAAATGGAGTTGGTTTGGAATTGTTCCTTGCTTTCGTTGGGTGGGAATATCAGCCAGGAATAATTGTGTTTTCTAGGAGCAGTCACAGGCAGTTCCACAAGAAGGAAATTAAATTCCAGCCCTGCTGCTCTGGCTGGAGCAGCTCATTCCTTCAGACCTTCAGGATCACACCGAGGGAGGAAAAAAATAAAGGAAAAGGAGGGAAAAAACAAACACAAAATACAGACAGAGGCTGTGTCCATTCCCTGTGCCAGCACCAGGGAAGGGCTGGCAAAAAGAAACTTTTCCATTGGATTAATGGCTGAAAATCTGGGGGAAACAAGCTCCCAGGGAGGTTTGTCTGGATCTGAGTCCTGATCACTCACTCTCATCAAGCCCCTTTCTCGCTGTGTTTTTAGGCTTTTATTGTTCCTTGATTTCCTGATTGAATTCAGAGGTCTCCTGGAGCAGCTCATTCCCATCTCTTGAATAATGATGCAGATTCTGGTCTGGGATCAAATTTCTCCCAGAATTTTAATTCCAAAGCCATTCCTTTCCACATTGGCTGCCAGTAATCAGAATTTTAATGATTTTGTGGATCTCTGAGAGCGTCATGAGAAGGGACAGTGAAACCACAGGAAGAAGGAGAGCAGTTGGAGTTCAGTGTTTCGTCCCAAGCCCTCACTGGCAGAATTTTCCAAAAAAAATTCCTGATGGAAGCAGATTTTTAATGGGCACAATCCCAGATATGCTCATGTGGAGAAGGGAAGGCTCCAGGGAGAGCTCAGAGCCCCTGGCAGGGCCTGAAGGGGCTCCAGGAGAGCCGGAGAGGGACTGGGGACAAGGCCTGGAGGGACAGGACACAGGGAATGGCTTCCCACTGCCAGAGGGCAGGGATGGATGGGAGATTGGGAATTGGGAATTCCTGGCTGGGCTGGAATTCCCAGATTGGCTGTGGCTGCCCCTGGATCCCTGGCAGTGCCCAAGGCCAGGCTGGAGCAGCCTGGGACAGTGGGAGGTGTCCCTGCCCATGGAATGGGAGGAATGGGATGGGATTCAAGGTCCTTTCCCATCCAAACCATTCTGGAATTCTCCAATTCTACAAAAACTGATTCTTGTTGCCCAACGACTCCAAATCAAATCCCAATCAGTTCCTGAGTGTAATTCCAGCCATCCAGCACCGTAAGCACCAAACACATCATAAAGAAACCAGGAGGCAGAAATTCCCTTTCCGTTTTCTCTTTGCTTTCCTTGGAGCTGAGGAAGTCCAGTGGTAAATACATTCCTGACTTTTCCATCAAATCTGTCTCTAAGGAGCGCAATTTCACCGGGAAAGGAAACAAGAAAATGTGGGAAGAGTTTCTGTTTCCAGAGACAGGTGGATTTATTGGAAGCTCTAAATCCCAAGGAAAACTTTGCCTCTTGAGCATTAGTTATAACACCAGCGCTGCTTCCTAAATATTCCCAAAATATTGGATTCGTTCTTGGCACAGAACTCAAAATTTGTTGGAAATTTGGATCATTCCAGATTTTGGAATATAACCATTGTCTTAACCCCCAAAAAAGGCCCAAAACAGATTAATTATATAAATTTTATAATTCATTTTACAAATCTATATAATTTAAATTCATAAATTACATGTAATTCATTATATAAATTTTATAATTCATTAACAACGTGCTTAAAACAAAAATCCAGGGATGTTGTTCCTGGATCATTCCAGCAATCCCTCACGAGCAGGACAGATGGGCAGATTTTCCTTCCGGAAGTTTTCCAGCACCATCCCACCCTCCGCTGCAGAATTCTTTCAGGAGAGCAGGGCAGAGCCCATCCCTGCTGGAATTTGCATCCCTAAAATCTCCCGGGCTGACTCCAGCAGCTGGAAAAATCCAGGGAATTGGGATCAGGGCTTGGAGCTCAGCGTTGGCTGCACATCAGCAGCTGTTTGACTGCTTGGGTGAGTTCCAAAAATCAACAGTTGAACCAAAACTGCCAAAATCCCGAGAAAAAGCTGCCCAGAATCCAGGGAATGCTGTCCCACAGTCCAGGAATTGGAGACTTAAAGGAAAAGCACAGCATTTCTAGGGATCCTTTGGCTGGGATATCCAGGGAATGGAGATTTTAGGGATAAAACCAGTTCCTTGGAGTGGTTTTCTGCTACGACAAAATCCTGCTTCACCCTAAACCCAGCCCNAGGTGGATTTATTGGAAGCTCTAAATCCCAAGGAAAACTTTGCCTCTTGAGCATTAGTTATAACACCAGCGCTGCTTCCTAAATATTCCCAAAATATTGGATTCGTTCTTGGCACAGAACTCAAAATTTGTTGGAAATTTGGATCATTCCAGATTTTGGAATATAACCATTGTCTTAACCCCCAAAAAAGGCCCAAAACAGATTAATTATATAAATTTTATAATTCATTTTACAAATCTATATAATTTAAATTCATAAATTACATGTAATTCATTATATAAATTTTATAATTCATTAACAACGTGCTTAAAACAAAAATCCAGGGATGTTGTTCCTGGATCATTCCAGCAATCCCTCACGAGCAGGACAGATGGGCAGATTTTCCTTCCGGAAGTTTTCCAGCACCATCCCACCCTCCGCTGCAGAATTCTTTCAGGAGAGCAGGGCAGAGCCCATCCCTGCTGGAATTTGCATCCCTAAAATCTCCCGGGCTGACTCCAGCAGCTGGAAAAATCCAGGGAATTGGGATCAGGGCTTGGAGCTCAGCGTTGGCTGCACATCAGCAGCTGTTTGACTGCTTGGGTGAGTTCCAAAAATCAACAGTTGAACCAAAACTGCCAAAATCCCGAGAAAAAGCTGCCCAGAATCCAGGGAATGCTGTCCCACAGTCCAGGAATTGGAGACTTAAAGGAAAAGCACAGCATTTCTAGGGATCCTTTGGCTGGGATATCCAGGGAATGGAGATTTTAGGGATAAAACCAGTTCCTTGGAGTGGTTTTCTGCTACGACAAAATCCTGCTTCACCCTAAACCCAGCCCGGAGACGCCAAGTTTCTCCCTGGTACCCATGACCCAAAGCTCCTGACTTCCCACAGGATTGCTTGGATCAAGGAATAATCCAGTGGCCAAGATTTCAGAGAGTTAAAACATGACAGGGCTTGACTTTGACCTGAACTTGCTGGGAATCAGGAGTGCAGCCTCCCTTTGGGATCCGGGAATCACATCCCAATTTCCTGCCCGTTGAGTGAGGAGCTGCTCCTGATTTGCTCTGGAGCTGCCTGGAAGATTTGATTTCGTCTCACCTCAAGTTTCTCCCTCGTTTTCCCAGCAGTCCCCGTTGATTTCCTCCTTCCCACATTAACATCCCCTTTGCCAGGTGGGATTGAAGGAATAATTCCAATAATTCCCACACAAGTTGGGATCCAGGAAGGCCCCGGGATCCAGTGAGGTTCGGCAGATGGATTTCCCGGCTTACACCGGGCAGGGGTAATCGGAGGATCTTGTTTCCCACCTGGAAAAGTTCTCCCCATGTTCCAGGATATTTGATTTTCTGAGCTCAGCTTTGGAGGGAAAAGGAAGAACAGTTTTTCTTATGGCCAAGGGGTGGAGGAAGGAGAAGTGGGGACAGAAGGAAAAGAAATCAACTCTTCCCACAGAATATCTCAGAAAAATCCAGCTTGGGAGAGAAGCCTTGGATACATAGCATGCCTTACCTGGGAATGCTCCAGGAGAAATTCCAGGGGAAAACTTCCCAGGAGGAGCTGGGCTGAGCTTTGGGGTGCAGGGAAAGAACCGAGGCAGTCTTGTGCTTTAACCTCAGCTTTACCTCCACAAGGAGCACCAAATCCTCCTATTTCCCAAATCCCTGAACATTTTTTTTCCCCAACCTTTTCCAGGTTTTTTGGAGGCTCAGCTGAAATGATCTTTACTCATGACGGGGCTCAGCAAAGTCGAGCGTGGGCAGCTGAACGGGGCTTTCCCTTTGAATTTCCTGCATGTAAATATATAAACCTCATACATCTCATGGATTAATTTCCCAAACTGTTGGATAAACTGGCAGATATTGTTCGCCAGCTAAGCTTGAGTGACGCTGTTTCCGTTCCCTACATCCTCAAAAATGGCTTTTATCGGAGGCGAGACAGATTTTGCCACTTCAGCTGAATTTTCTTAGCATTCGGAGTAAAAGCTCCGGGTGTTTAACAGCTTTAATTCTGCTGCAAAATATATCTGGGATGAGGGAAGGGAAATAGAGCTGGTTTTGAGTAGTAAAATCATGGAATCATGGAATGGTTTGGGTTGGGAGGAGGCTTAAAACTCATCCCATTCCACCCCTGCCATGGGCAGGGACACCTCTCACTGCCCCAGGCTGCTCCAAGCCCCAGTGTCCAACCTGGCCTTGGATATTTCCAGGGATCCAGGGGCAGCTGCAGCTTCTCTGGGCAACTTTATTTCCATAAAAATATGAAAAAAACCCCCCGATCCAAGTAAAAAAAAATTACTTCAGGAATGTCTCTGTTTGGTTTTGCTTCTTGCGTAACTTGTCCAGCTCCCTTGGCTTAAACTTTTCCCAGATATTTACATTCCAAGAACAGATCAATATCTTCATCATCATTTTACGGTTTCATTCAATCTTCAATCAAAATGATCTTTCCCATTTGGATTTCATCTTTTACTTGGATTTATCTGCTCCCAGCTGAGGATGTCAAGACCTGCTGTCCTGCAGAGATCCAGAATTCCCCTGGTTCAGTTCAAAAGGGTTTAAACAATTTCAGGTCACTCCGTTTTCACAGCAAAAATAATCAGAACAATAAACTTCCTTTTCCAGACCTCCTGCCTTTTGGAATAATCCATGGCAGGTCCAGGAGGCGCAAAATTATTTGGGGAAAAAATCAGCCAGCATTTAGGGAGCAAGAGGAAATGCCAGTGGTTACTTTGGTGTCCAAATAATTTTTATTTTCAGCGCTGATCAAGCCCTAAATTAATTTTCCTTTTAAAAATGCATGGAAAAACGCACCACAGGTTCCAAGCACCTGTCAGTGTTGTCCTGTGCTAGATCCCATTTTTATTTCCAATTAATTTTCCCGGCAGTAACATCGTTAATTTGTTTAGAAACTGCTCTCTGTGCTTGCTTCCTATCAGCGCTCCCATAAATGTCAAGCCTTTTGTTAAAATGTTGTGAGTTATAGATAAACACAACTCCACGTTCTGAGATCGGGGAAACAATGAAAAATGAGCGGTTTATGGGATGGGAACCTTGTCAACAACAGCGTGAGTTTATTGCAGGAATGTCTGGGGGAAGGGGGAACCGAGTCAGTGCAATCTTTAATTTAAGGAGAATTTTTATGGCATTTTTCTGGCGATTCCTAAAGCTGTTCACAGAAAATAAAAATATTGTTCTTGTAGGGAAATCTTTATGGCATCAGCGATCAAATATTCTCATGTGGGCTTTGAATCCATCGGATTTAGCAAAGCTTGGTCTTTATGAGCAGAGTAATTACGATTATTATGGAATTAAAATGTAAAGTTCTCCTGTTTAATGAACAGTGAAAAAATTCCAAGGCATTCCACCCTCGGGAAAAACATCAAAGCTCTAACAGCACCAACAGCCTCAGCAGTTCAGGATGTCCTGATTTCCAGAGGAGTTTCCTCAACTCTGAGTCAGAGTTTCTCTCCAGAAGCAGGAATGGGCTCCTCAGCCCTTGGAGAACCTGGAATATCCACGGTGAGGCTGTACCACAGCTCCTTCTGGCTGTACAATGTTGGCTCTGGGTGGTTTTCCTTGGTTTCTTTGAGGGCCAAGACTTGGAATCATGGACTCCCCTGAGCTGGAGGCGATCCACAGGGATCATCCCAGCTCCTGCCCAGGCACCCCAACAAGCCCATCCCTGGCAGCGCTGTCCAAACGCTCCTGGAGCTCTGGCAGCTTTGGGAATGTGCCAATTCCCTGGAGACCCTGCCCAGCACCCTCTGGAATAGTGGAGCCTTTCCCTGAATTCCAGCCTAAATTTCCTGGTGTCTCGTGAGGTCCCAGACGGGTTCCTGTGCTCCTTCTCCATGGCCTCCTGTCTGCCATGGCTCAACACTTCCAAACTCCGGGATTCCCGGGAAATAAAGCACTTCAGGACCAAGTCCTGAACAGATCCCAGAGAGGGGGTGGAGTCTTCTTCCCGGGAATATTCCAGACCCCTCTGGGCACAATCCCACGTCCTGTGCTCTGGGATGGCCGTGCCAGAGCAGAGAGGTGACACCAGGTGCCTTGGGCTGCAGTGCGGGATGTACCNCCACGGTGAGGCTGTACCACAGCTCCTTCTGGCTGTACAATGTTGGCTCTGGGTGGTTTTCCTTGGTTTCTTTGAGGGCCAAGACTTGGAATCATGGACTCCCCTGAGCTGGAGGCGATCCACAGGGATCATCCCAGCTCCTGCCCAGGCACCCCAACAAGCCCATCCCTGGCAGCGCTGTCCAAACGCTCCTGGAGCTCTGGCAGCTTTGGGAATGTGCCAATTCCCTGGAGACCCTGCCCAGCACCCTCTGGAATAGTGGAGCCTTTCCCTGAATTCCAGCCTAAATTTCCTGGTGTCTCGTGAGGTCCCAGACGGGTTCCTGTGCTCCTTCTCCATGGCCTCCTGTCTGCCATGGCTCAACACTTCCAAACTCCGGGATTCCCGGGAAATAAAGCACTTCAGGACCAAGTCCTGAACAGATCCCAGAGAGGGGGTGGAGTCTTCTTCCCGGGAATATTCCAGACCCCTCTGGGCACAATCCCACGTCCTGTGCTCTGGGATGGCCGTGCCAGAGCAGAGAGGTGACACCAGGTGCCTTGGGCTGCAGTGCGGGATGTACCGGCAGTGTGTGCTCTATCCCAGCTGTTACACCAGGGGGGTTTGGCAGGGCTCTTTATCCCTTCCAGGACCCACCCTCCCTCCAGGGGATCTCTGCTGCTCAGGGGCCATCCAGGCTCACCGCATGCCTGAGAACATTCCAGCATCCATGGGGAGAGGCTCCGCCCAGGGGGAGGAGCCCAGCATTCCCACCTGGATAAAAGCTGGGATCCAGAACCCCGGCACAGCCTGTGTGCCCTGCATTGCCAGAGGGAGACCGGACCCATCCCAGCACCCCTGGGCCCTTCTGCAGGATCATCTCTGCTCCAACAGAGCCACGTCTGGCACTGCAGGAGGGCTGGGCTGGGCTGCTCCCAGCACCCTGACCAACGGGGTGCCAGCGCGTGCTCTGACTCTGTCAGCGTTTGCTTTTCTATTTCTTTGCTACTACATTTTTATTTTTAATATTCCTGGTAAAGAGCTGTTATTCCTGTTCCCATATCTTTGCCTGAAAGCCCCTTAATTTCAAAATTATAATAATTCGGAGGGAGACGCTTTACATTCTCCATCCCGAGGGAAGCTCCGGCCTTCCCTGGCAGACACCTGCCTCTCCAAACCAAGACTCCAGGTGACCCCACTGTGGTCCCTTCCAGCCTGCTCCATCCTGGGATTCTGTGATCCTGGCAAAACCTCCGATCCCTTCCCTGTGCTGCTTTCTCCACTTCCCCTAGTCCTTTTTCCTTGGTCATTCCTGCCTTCCTTGCCCTCTTGACCCCGTTATCTGTGGTCCCCTGTGGCCACAGAGCACTGCCACCACTGGGGACAGGCCTTAAGCTCAGTCCTAAGTTTGCACAGCCCCAGCTTTTCCCTGCCTGAACTTTTCCTGCCCTTCCTGGCCTTTTCCTGCCCTGCCTGAATTTTCCTGCCCTTCCTGCCCTTTTCCTGCCCTGCCTGAATTTTCCTGCCCTTCCTGCCCTTTTCCTGCCCTGCCTGAACTTTTCCTGCCCTTTCCCTTCCTTGTCCCAGCAGTTTTCCTCATTGATCTGTGCCTCATTTGTTTCCCTTTGTTTACCGATTTTTGGGACAGTCGTTTTCCAGAGACAGGAAATTCCCGTGAAATTCCCATGATTCCAGGGAAAATGAGAGATTTGTCCCTGAAACGCTGCTGAGGAGAGAAATCCAGAGCTGCTCCAACAGCAGAGGCTTGGAGAAGGGGGAAATCAGGATTTGGATGCTCCCTCTTTTCCAGAGCAGATTGGGAGGGCTGGGAATGTTCCGGATTTTGTTGGAGTCCATGTTCTTTAATTAACGGCTTATTTCTCAAATTCAATTATTCTTCAGTGTTCTGTTTAGCTTCAATTAGCATCACAAGGCCTCTCCCCATTCAATTTAATCCCTAAAAATCCTGGTGATTTCCCGAAGATTCCGTTGGCTCCAGGATTCTCCCAAATCCCCAATTATATTGCTCTACACCTAAGCAAATTTGAACTTGACTTTTCCCCTATAAATGTAGGACAATCCTGATTTTCTTTCCATGTTTACTTTTGGTTCAGCAGAATTGATGGCATTTTTCCCTCATGGATTTATCCAGCAGATTCCTGGGATTGAAGGGAGGCAATAAATTTAAATCTAAAGTTCCTTTTTGGTGACTATTTACCAAGGAATCACTTTTTTGGTGAAACTGGAGCTATTTTGAGGTCAAATTCATCAGGGAATTCAGACTAGAATCACCCAAGGAAGTTTTTTTCATATCCAAGCAATTTATTTTAATTTAATTTCCCTTTATTTTAGGAAATATATTTAGGTGAAGAAGCAAATAAGCTTTAAGTAAAGGGAAAATAAGGTTATTATTCTTAGGAAAAATACCTTTAAACAGTGATTGTAAGAAAACAGGAGCTCGGCAGCAGTTTGGGGATGAAAATTCCTTAATTTCCAACACAGACAGCAACCATGCGCTCTCACTCTGATAAGGTCTGATGGAAAAAAAAGGAAAAAAATTAAATCCAGTGGTTTCCATTTTTTTTTGTTGGTGGTGGTGATGGTGGGTGCTCTGAGAGAGGCTCTGCCACAGAATTCCTGGAATTTCTTCTGTGCGGACAAAATTCTGTTACCTTTTGATATTCCAAGAAATCCAGCCTCGGATTTGCCCCTAAGGATGTTCCAACCCTGGAATTAACTGGGAGAGGGGGAATATGGGGCATTTTTCCCGCAAACAGAGCTGAAATAGGGGTTAATTATTCCACACGAATTCCCTCCTTCCAGGTTCCCAGGAGAAAATTGATATCCCTGGCACAGTGGGATCCACCCAGAAGCCTCCTGGAACCTCTGAGGGATCAGTTTCCAGCAGAATTCCAGAGGTTTTTCCTGGCTGCTGTGCCCCAAAGCCAATGGGAACAGCAGAGACTGCAGAAAGTGCAGGGGAAAAAAAAAAATTCCCATTATATTGAAATCCAGGATTTCCAGGGAAGTCTGTCAGCAACAGGAGTAAAGCAGGACCTGCTCTCCTTAATTTCCCGTTTAATCTTTCCAGTGGGGGGGAAAAAAAAAGCAGGGAAAAAGCAGAAAATGGGATGGAAGGGAGGAATTATTGCCTTTTTCATTTCCCTGCTCTCTCCCTGACAGGGATTAGGGAATTTTTTAACACCTTCCTTTTGTTCTGATGCCAAAATGCAGCCCGGAGTGAGCAGGACAAGGAAAAAAAGGAGCAAAAAATAAAAATAAAATAAAATTAAAAAAAAAAAAAGCCAGAAACATCATTTTTGCAAAGAGAAACAATGCAAGGGAGATGGGAGATCATTCCCAGTTTATGTCTGGTATTCCCATTCCCAACTTTTCAATGGAGATCAGAACAATCCCGACATCAAATGTTTTGCTCAACAGGGCCTGGAAACGAGAAAATTTTCAAGGATTTCAGAGGATTTGGGTGTTTGAGAAAAGCTGGCATGAAAATTCCATTGGAATTCACTAAATAAACTCAGCAGGGAGGTTTATTCCTGTTTAAGAATAAACCAAATGGGAAGTTTATTCCTTTGTTCCAGCTGAGGACAGCTCTGGAATCTCATCCTGGAATCCAGATCAAGGCAGTAAAGCAGAGGGAAAGAAGATGGAGCAGCAAAGCTGGGAAAAACAAGGAATTTTGAGGGATGTGCTGTCATTATCCACAGAGCAGGATCAAAATGGAGAACTCAAGGAATATTTTTTTTCCCATTTATGGGGTCAGGTGGCTGAACTTGGAAGGTTTGCACATGCACAGAGATCCCGGCATTGGATAATTCTGGGATAGAACCTGCCAGGGAGGAAATTTCCAGTAGGAAATAGAGCTTGGTGCAAAAAGGGACCCCCAAATCGGCTTTTTCTCCCCATAATTTCTATATCTGCCCTCGCCTAAAACACAGCAGGCGGTGAGGATTTACAGGATTCCTTGACATATTTAAAAAAAAAAAAAAAAAGCAGCACTATTAATTAAAAATGTGCTTTAAGCATGTTATTTTAACAGATTGGCTCGAGGTGTGGGGGGAGTTGCTGAGAAATACGAGCTCCCCTTCCGCTGGCAGGGAATAAATGGATTTTATTTGCTCTCCTTTTAAACAAAACATAATTAAGAGCTGCAATGTTCCCAGTCAAGGCAACAACCCCAACATTCAATTAAAACCTGATCTCCTTTATTACATTACAATCCAATTTCAGGTTTTCCGTGGCGTGATGCTGACAGTTCACGTCGGAGGTATTTGAAAGCTGCTTCGCTTTTGCAAATTCAAATTTTTCCTCTCCGAGCTGCAATTTTATCACCTCGTCCGTTGCGTGGTGCAACCTCCAGCAGCAATTAATGACCTGAGCCCATCAGGAATTCCACCTTGGGATGACACTTCCACTCCGGAGAGCACCACAAATATTTCCCGGGGACCTTTTCCATTTGCTGGGAGTTGGTTTTTTCATCAAATTCAGCTTGAAGAGCTGCCAGGCTTTGGGGGCATTAATGGTTTTTTGGGTTTTGTTTTGTTTTTTTTTTGTCTCTGAATGCATTGATTATTTTTTGCATCTCTGGAAGCGCCACAGAGGGGTTTTGCGCACTGAGGGATATTTTCCCTGCACGAGAGTTTCCAGGGATGGAGGATGTTCTGATGATGATGAAGGTGACGTGGATTTATTTCATTTAATGCCTCCTGAGCGCAAGGCACACACACACACACCCTGACTCCGCCGTGTTCAGAGCCTGGATGAGCTTTGAAACCAAAATCGTGGAATCCTGGAATGGCTTGGGTTGGAAGGAGCTTAAATCCCACCCTATTCCATCCCCTCCATGGGCAGCAACGCCGTCCACCATCCCAGGGTGCTCCAACCTGGCCTTGGACACTTCCCAGGGATCCAGAGGCAGCCACAGCTTCTCTGGGAATTCTACTCCAGGGTTTCCCTATTCTTCCAGCTAGGAATTCCTTCCCAATATCACGTTCACTCTCCTTTGTCCCTTAAATCATCCCCTTGTCCGTCTCTCTAGCCCTTTGCAAATAATCCACTGCCTCAGGCTCAGAGCCACAGCTTTGCTGGAAATGGAAGAATTCCCATCTCCGCTTAAAATCCAAGCTGGGATTTATCTATTTTAAATTTCTTCACCCAGAACTTCGGAATCTGACCAAAAGCAGATGCTAATGGATCCGTGTCCCCATTCCTGACCCCCACAAGGCCTGAGCAGCCCCACAGAGCTCCATGTTAGGATAAAAGGAATGAGTCTCCCCTGCTCCAAGAACATTCAGGGAATTAATCCCTTCCTAAGGGTTCATTTTAGTCCGGTTTAGGCAGCAGCAGCCCCAGTGGCTTCTGAAATGGGAGCTGATAAACCTCGGGGTGAAAAGACGGAGGAGCTTAGGGAAGAAAAGCCTTCAGGCTCTAATCCTGGGTTTGCTTAGAGGTGGTAGACTCTCCCAACCTTCCAGTGGGGGAAAAAAAATCGAAAATAGGGATTGCACAGCAAGAGGAACTAAACCAAGATGATTTTGCACAGGCTGGAGGCACAAGAGGTGGAGCTGAAGTGACTTCATGGAGGTGGCACAGACCAGGGTCACCTTCCAGTGTCACAGCCACCACCCCGCGGGGACATTCCTGTCCCTTCCAGTGACACTTGAATTGATTTAAACCCCCTCGGGGGCAGCAAGAAAGAGCTGAGAGACACACAGCAGGATAAAACACCTGGAAAAAGCAGATCCCAATGGCAAAACAGACCTCTGCCACTGAAGGACAGGGCTGCTTCTTCCCAGTTATCCCAGGAAAATGCTGGAGACGGTGGATACAGCTCCTGATGCTCAAGGTTTAATCCATTCTCTGATTTCTAGGTTCAAAAACAAAATTCTCCATAGGGAAAATACATTTAAAGAAGGATTCTGCATCTTTCCCAAGGGTTGTCCATGGTCCCTGTCAGGACTCAAGTGGGATGGTGTCCACGGAATTCCCAGCTGTGGTTCCCAGGCCTGGAAATTCCCCCTCAGTGGTTGAATCCCAACACGAACCCAAAAATCCCTTCTTCACCTGCCCCAAATTACCCAGGACTGGAGACTCAAAACATCTCTTGCAGCAGCTCCTTAGGAAGTGTTACCACTTAAAAATCACCAAATCCTGGAATCATGGAATGGTTTGTGTGGGAAGGGACCTTAAATCCCACCCAGTGCCACCCCTGCCACGCAGGGACACCTCCCACTGTCCCAGGCTGCTCCAAGCCCCATCCAGCCTGGAAAAAAATAAGGAATTCCTTTCTCCAACCCTCAAAAGCTCTTGCAAAGCACCCAAAAATGAACCCTGTGCTGCCCAGGGGCTGTGGGGAAGCCCCCAAAAAGATGGGAAATGGGAGAATGCCCGGAGAGAGCAGCAAATGGGACTTTCAGCTCTGCAGGAATAACTCATCCCAAAGAAAAGAGGCAGAGTTCATCCCATGGAGAGACGGGAGCCGCGCTGGGATAACACAGGAAAGCTCTCCAAACACTCCCAGGGAGAGAAGCGATCTTTGGATGATGCCGAGGGGTAAAAACTCAGGAAAAAAGCAGGAATAAAGCTATGGAAAATTTAGGGAATGGGGGGAAAAAAATCCCTTTTCTTGACAGGGATTTATTTGATTAAGAAACAGGGAGGGACCATTTCCGTTACCCCAGGTTGCTCCAAACCCTTTCCAACCTGGATGATTCCCAGTATGACGGAGCCACCACCTCCTGAGCAGAAGCTGGGTCTGCCCAGATTTCTGAGCTGTTCCCAGGGAAAAGGAAAATGGAAGTTCCCAAGCTCTTTTCTCTGGAGCTGCTGCCTCACCGCAGCCAGAACCCTCCTGAAATTCCCAAATTTCCCCCAAATTCACTGCTCCAACCTGTGGGACACAAGTGATGGGTTTGTCTCCAGACTCCCTGCACAGTCAAACCCAAAATCCGTGTCCTGGACTCACCGGATCCTGCCAGAGGAGAATTCCTGGCATGCAGGATCCAGCCAGCTCCATTAAATCCATCCCAACATCAGCAACTCCTCCCATTCCATTTTCTCCTCTTGGGCTGAGAGAATCCTGTTGTAAATTGAATTAATGCCTGCTTTGTCTTTGAATCAGCAAAACCAAACAAATCATTTAGTCCAGGCAGTGTGGAGAAAAAAATAAAACAGGACAGGAGGGAGAAATTGGAGTCGGCTCTAATATTCCTTCCAAAACGGGGAGTTCCCCTCAGCTGCCAACTGTGAAAATGTTTCCCGGATTTAATCCCGAGGAAATTAAAACTTTTGTCCCCAGTCAAAACATTGTGTTAAAGATATAAAAAAAAGTTGATGCTGTTCAGGCAATGTCCCATTCATCCTTCAGCTCCAGGATTTGGGAAGACAGGAATATTGCTGTGCACTGGGCTGGAGAGAACCGGAATTAGCTCAGTCAATTAAGTCATGATTAATTTATGTTAGATCTCGTTCTCCTGAGTCCAGGAAAACAAAGACTTGACTTAACCGGCAGCATTTTGTTTGATAAAAGTAAAGGCTTTAAGGATGACTTCGGGAGGGGCGGGAAAACCCCCGCTGACAAAGTCAATAGGCAGCAAATTCCTGCGGAAAATTCCGGTTTAATTTGTGCCAGCCCCAGTTAAAATAACTGCAGAGACTGAAACCAAGGGGATGCTCCTCACTAATGGAGAACCAGATCCTTGATTAGTGCCGCTAATTTGGGACAAATCCCAAGTGCGGGAAGCTCTGGCGCTTCCTTCCTTTCTTCCCTGTCACAACTTTCCCGTTGTGCCACCCCCGTCCTGATTTGGGCAGGGAATTTGGGACCAATCCCAAATTCAGGAAGCTCTGGTGCTTCCTTCCTTTTTTCCTGTCTCAACTTTCCCGTTGTGCTGATTTGGGCAGGGAAAGACGAGGCTCAGGATAAGAATGAATGAAGGACAACACAGGGAGAAAACTTCCCTGTGGGGTGGATGTCTTTGGACAAGAAAAAGAAAGGATGCATGGAAAATCCTGGAAGAGGAGACAATGCGGGAGAGGAAAAGCGATTTTACATAAAGCAGGATTAAATTCAGTTTTGCAGAGAAGCAAAAATCCATCCCAACACCTCATCAGACCGGAGTCCACAAATTAAATTCCTTCTTCCCACCCCTCCCCGGAGGTGCATCCAGGGGCTTGCAAGGCTTTGATATTCCCAGAATGTTCCCAATTGCCAGGGAATTTTCCCCCTCGGGTGTAATTAAGGGCACGATCATTTCCTTCGCAGTACCTGATCCAGAGCTCTGGTTCTGTCTGGGATCAAAGCACCGGGATGATATTCCTGTGATTATCCCAAATCCCCATCACAATCGTCTGCAGAGAGGGGAAGGCCAAAAAATAGGAAGAAATTGCTCAAAATTGGGCTGTGGCAGCAGCTGACAAAACCACGGGGCTGGAATTCCATCTCCTGCGGGCAGAAAGCCCAACAATTCCACGGGAATTTTCCGTCCCAATTGGGATAATGAACCTGGATCCCAATTTTTTAGGGAGATGAAATGCTCCGAGCACAGCTTGGAGCTGTCCTGACGCCTCTGCTTCTGATGAGGGCGGAACATTTCCTGCAGACCAGCGCTTTTCCAGGCTCATTTTCCTTCTGCTTTCGGGCCCGGCTTTATCATTTTGACTTTTCCATCATGCCTGGCGTCCCTGAAGAGTTCAAACAACAAAGCTGGAGTGAGAGCTCCTGATGATGCCCTGAGGCGCTGGAATTTTAAAAAAAGACAGCCTGGGAAAAGCTTCCAGCAGGAGCCGCCAGCCCAGGCCTGCTCCCAGGAATATCCGCTGGGCGCCATTCCACGTGGGGCTGGTGCTCCCTGGAAAAACGAGCCCCGGGTTCTGAAAATCCGGGTTTTCCACTCGCTGCACAATGCAACCAAGAGGAATCATCCGCACGAGGAGCAGTCTAGAGAAAGCAATTAATTATTGCTGTTGTAATTAATAACAGAGGTGTCAAAGCTGTAGTGACGAGCTCGTGGAGTGGTGCAAAAGAGGAATAATAGCGGGGAACTGAGGTTCACGCAGGAATTCCGGGTGTGCCCTGAACATTTGGATCTGACTGAGGGCCCACATGGGATCCGGGGGGCTCAGCCCTTGGAAAATCCCAATTTCCCCCTGTGCCTCAGATAATCCCCTGAACCAGGGCATTGTGCTGCTGCAGCAGGAGCGTGGAGAGCCTTTTCCAGGCTTCTAAAGCTCCAGGATCATTTTCCAAAGGAAAAAAAAGGTGGGGTAGAAGTGGAAATCACCGCTAAGGGCACAGTAGTGTTTAAGCGCCATTCAAAAAAAAATATAAAATACCACGAGTAACTTGATTTAAGGTGATTTTTTCCCACGCACAGACACAGGTAAGTGCCCCTGGATCCCTGGAAGTATCCAAGGCCGGGTTGAATGGGGCTTGGAGAAGATTGGGATGATGGAAGCTGTCCCTGTGCATGACGAGGATGGAATTGAGATGATCTTTTAGGTCCCTTTCAACCCAAGCCATGACTCTCTGAAGTGTTTTTCAGTCATGAATATCCAAGCCAAGAGTGGGAATTGTGGCTATAATTCCTACGGGACGCCAGTGACAGCCCGGGGATGGTGACTCACTGTGACACAGCTGGAGAGGCAGCGCCGGCAGCTCCCAAATTCGGCTTTTTTTAAGGCAGAAATGATTCCGATTTTTGACATCACCGCCAGAGACAGGGCTGGAAATGTGCTGTGGGAGAAGATCCGAGCGTGACTCACCCTTTTCCCTTTCTTCCAGAGGTATTTGATCCATGCTCTCCCCTGGTTCTGCCGTGTTTCCATGAGGATTCCTCAGGAAGACTTGGAAATTCTCTTCTCCGAAGACTCAACACACTGCCCGTGACTGGGAATGGCACGAGCAGGAAACCTGACGGGGCAGGAATTTTGTCCTTCCCTTATTTCTTCCCAAAGAACATTTGCAGAATGGAAAACAGGCTGATAATTCAGCTTTTAAATATTTTTTTTTAAAAAAAGCTTTCTCTCCCGGCATGGAATTATGGAATCATTAAGGTTGGAAAAGATCTCCAAGGTCAAAACCAAAAACGTCTCCGAGATCTCCAAGATCAAATCCAGCCTTTGATCAAACATCCTCTTGCCCATTAAAAGATATCTTGAAGAGCCACATCCATTCAATTTTTTAACACTTCCAGGCAGCTTCTCCCAAAATTTTGTAGTTCCAGCAGTTCCCTGTCTATTTAATGACCTCGTAGGACTCAAAATCAGAAATTAATATCAAAATCAATAATCAAAATAAGAATAAAAATCAATAATCAAAATAGGAACAAAAATAAAATAAA
>WBMY01016830.1:146502-156609 GCA_013397315.1 Donacobius atricapilla
AAGCTTTCCTGGGGTCCCAGCCAGGGTGTGGGAGCCCCCAGGGCAGTTCCAGGGGTTTTCCACATGCCCTGGACTCCAACAATACCTCATCTTCCCCAAAAAAACCTCTTCAGACACAGGATCCAGAGAGGTGCTGGCAGCATAAAACACCAGCAAGGAAAACACAAATTAATAAATGACTCTTTAAAAACCTTTTCCCTATCCTAAATTTCCATAACACCATGCCAGCACTTCCATTAGCAGAGATCAAACCATTTTTGGTTTGGGGAAGGTTTTCTTTTCTTTTTTTCCTTTCTCCTCCGCTCTGCTCACTATTCATAGCCCAGTTCTCACCTTCAAAGCACATTAATTCCCCCGATATTCCTTGGAAGCGATGATTAGTCGGATTTTATGAGTTTTATGGGTTTTATGGATGAGGAGAATGAGGCAGGGAGGTTAAGTGACTTGCCCATGGCCAAGCTCTGTGGATCCATAAAAAAAGAGGGAGATGTTTTACATTTATTAATTTTAAGACCTTCTCAACCCTGCAGAGTTGGACTGGGGGTAATTAAAGTTTTAATTGTGATGTGCAGGGTGAGGAACGCGGGGAGTTCCTTAAAGTCACCATAAAGCAGCCTGAAAATGACTTCCCGGTGCTGTACAGGCACGGGAAAAGGGGGAAGATTTCCACATTCCCTCAGTTTGGATCCTGGATAGGACCTGCCTGGGATTTGGGGGCTTGGGAACAGCCTTGGAAAGGGTTTCCCAGAGGATTTGGGATAATGGAGGAGGAAATTCCTGCTCTTCTGAAATTCAGAGGAATGGTCTCCAGCTCTTAATCCTGTTAATTCTGTTAATTCTCACTTTATAATTCAGGATGTCTTTTGGATCATGGATAGGACCTGCCTGGGGTTTGGGAGCTCTGGACCAGCCTTGGAAAGGTTTTCCCAGAGGATTTAGGACAGCCCAGCAAGGAGGCAATTCCTGAACTTCTCAAATTCTAAGGAATTGTCCTCAACTCTTAATTCCATTAATTTTCACCTTGTAATTCCGGAAGTTGTCCTTTCCCAAGCTGCACTGAATCCCAGAATCCCAGAATGGTTTGGGCTGGAAGGGACCTCCCAAACCCATCTCATTCCAACCCCCTGGGTACCTTCCACTACCCCAGGTTGGCCAAAGCCCCATCCAGCTTGGCCTTACTCCATGAAAAATCAAAATTTCCTGCAGAATCCAGCAAGTGAGAGGGGGCGAGCACCTCTACCAAAAAAATCCCTGAAACTCTTCCTGACTTCCCAAGAAATAATTCGTGGTTTAACTCCAGGAATTCCCAGAAGGGCAACTGAACACAGATAACGTCTGGAAATCAAACTGATGATGAACTGAAATCAAGTTGGTTTTATGGCTCATTTTCTCCCCTGGCATGAGAAATAACACAGGCAGGTACTTTGGTCCTTAAAACAACCCATAAACCTCCCAAAGTGTCCCTCAGATCCCTCAAATCTTTGGGAATTGCCTCAGTGGGTAGCCCTGGGGCTGAATGGGGAACCAGGCAGGAAGCTCAGAGCATTGCACATGATTCCATGATGTTTTTGTGGTCTTTTACCTTCCTGGGAAAAGAATTTGGGATCATTTTGGAAGTGGGATCCCCTCCTCAGCAGAGGAACCTCGTGCTCTGCATTTATTCCCAGAGCACTTGATTAACCAAATCCATGGCAAACCCTCATTCCCTGCAGGAAAGATGTAAAAATCCCAGCAAAAAATGACTTAGACACCAATCTTTGGTCAGGAAATGCCCAATTAGCAAATTCCTGGGGCCTGGGAATAATATTTTGAGGTTGTTCCTCTTTCTCTCTTGTTCCCGGGATTCTGCTTTGGATCACTGAGGGAAACAAGACTTTGGGAAAGAGTGGGAATTTTCTAAAGGGGTGTGGCTGAACTCTTCCATTTTCTATATTGAAAAGTGAGTTTCATATTGAAAAGTAAGCGTGAAAACAGAAAAAAGTGAGCCAAAAACATCCCTGGCAAAAACTTTGCTTGGAAAGGAAGAGTGGGAAGTGGCATTCAGGCAGGAAAAATAATAGGGAAGGGAAAAAAATAGGAAGTTTTTTTAGCAAAGCAAGCAGAAATCCTGGGAACAACGGTTCTGGAAAAGCACAGAACCCACCTCGCCTCCTCTTGGGAATTGCCTGTAGCTCTTCCTGCACGGATAACACAAAAATACCTGGAGAAACTCAGGGTCTGATGCCTTTTTTTATTCAAAAACAGAAGCTTGTGGTGCTCTGCCTCTTTTTGAAGGCCAGAAATGAAATGCAACCTCCTGCCCAGAGAATTAGGAGCTCCTTGAGCTCATCCCAGCCTCCTGCTGCTTCCCAGAACTCAGGAGAGATTCAACCAGGAAAATCCTGGCTGCCCACTGGTGCTAAACAAGGATTTCTTTATATTTTAAGTGTTGTGGCGATTTAAACATTCAATCCTGATAAGATCTGGAGATAACCCGGGGACAAGAGAACAATTCCTCAAGGAGGTCATGGAGGGAAGAAACTTGCACCAGCCTGGGAGGCTCAGACAGATCACAGAAAACTGGGATTTTCCCTGCACGTGGAAAAGCCAGACTTTCCTTGCTCAAGGGTTTTTAATATCCTCCACCTGATTTCTGTATGCAAACTCTGTAATAAATGAATTATTCGGGGCCTGGCCCACAGCCTCTGCTCCAATCACCCCAACGTCAGCGCTCGTTTTTATTTGGAGATTATTAGATCAGGATCCTGCTCCTCACTAATTGTCCCTCCTCATGAGCTTCCATGGATTTTAATTTCTTTAATCCCCCTTCCTGATGTGGCTGGGTTGGCCAGTCCCGCTCCTGGCTTTGTGGCAGCGTTTCTTGGAATTCCTGCTCTGCTTGGGCTGCTTCCCTTCAGAAAATACAATTTCAGTAATGGACACAGGCACACCCAGCATCGATGGGGATGTTTGGAACCGGTATGGAAGGGATAAAAAGGGAGCAGGGCCAGCTTGGAGGGAAGGAGCAAAGCCCTCCTGACCCACAGCAGAGCCTTGTCCCGCCCATTCCCACATCCAACCCAACTGATTTAATTTGTAGTAGAGGCAATGATGGCTTTAATTGGCACCAGTGCATCAATTAAGAAGGTTTTTCCATCCACCTGACCATGCTGGGCACCCTCCTGAGCAGCCCAGTGCCCCCCACACCCCTCATCCCACCAGCACCATTTCCATCCTTGGACAAATCCAGGGGATTTGCGGTGTCCAAGCATTGGATTTGGGTTTATTCTTCTGGAAGCCACTGGGATCTGCCAGGGATTCCAGGGACAGCAGGAATCAGTCCCCCTGCCAGAATACACCACTTTCAAAGACTCCATTTCCTGGAGTTTTCAATTCCCAATCCGTTCTCCACAGGTTTCCTATCGAATCATCCCGATTTTTGTGCAGTTTATGAAACATGTCCTGCACATCTGGACCAATCACTCCAAGGAAAATGGCCCAGTTTGATTCTCAGGAGCAATCCCGGGATATCAGCTCGGTAATCACGGTGTTTTCCACCTCAGCAGCTCCTGGGAAGGGCTGGTTAATCACCACTGCCACGGAAAGGATTCCCAAGCGCTGGAGGATCAGCCCAGGCAATCGCAGCTCTGCAGAGCTCCAAAGCCAGGATTTGGGGTGGAAAATTAGGCCCAGGTGATGCCTGGGCAAGGCTGACCTGGAACAGAGACTGGACAGAGCTGGAGAATAAAGTAGATATTTATTAAAAGGCCTTTAGAGTAAACTTTGGACAGGACAAGAGCCTGGCCAGGGCTGCACGCAAGGTGGGCACAAAATGGGCACAAAATGGACACAAAATGGACACAAAATGGACAAACGGTCACGAGGTCTCACACTTTTATAAGTTTTGGTCCATTTGCACATTGGGGTTTAATTGTCCAATTCCAGCTCCAGGTTCTGCAGTCCCACCCTTCTTGTTTTCTCCCTCCAGCCCGGCCTTGTTGGTGCTTTTGGGCCTGAACACTTGTCCCAGCTGTCCTTGGTGTGCAGCAGGAGAAGGATTTGTTTTGTGTCCCTGCTGTGTGCAGAGCTGAGTGACACTGAGTGTGAGCTCAGAGCTGCGCCCCTGGGCAGCACAGAGCCTGAAATACACGGGAGATAAAACTTCAGGCATCATCTCCCCCCTTTAGAGGCTTGACAAAGCCTTTTCCTTGTCGAGTCTCTATTCTGAATCTCTACTAATAACAGGAATTCAACAACAGTTAAGTGTCTAACAATAGTAAACAACTAACAATAATAAAGGCATCACAGGAGGCAGAGCCGGCACCACAATCGTCAGCAGGGCCTGCCGAGAAGTCCTCCGAAATCTCCCATCCCCGACTGACCTCGGCTCCTCCTCTGGACCATGGGATGTTGGACAACGCAGCCAAAATCCCGTCCCATTCCCACCCCACACCTTCTACCACCCCAGGGTGCTCCAAGCCCCCTTCAGCCTTGAAGCCGGTTCATCCCTCCGTACCCAGACGGCCAAACTCAACCACACAAACAAGAGACAATTAAGATAATTATCACTTTAGAGGCTGTGCAGGGCCCACTCCCTGCACAAAGCCAAGGGATGAGGAGTTATGCACTGGGAACAGCCAAACCCTGCGCTAAATTCCTGTAAAATCCCTTTAAATTCTAATTTTGTCACAGCCACCTTGCAAAGCAGACCCAGCACCCCAAGCACATCAACGTTTCAGCAGTGAAGATAAAACTAAACCCTTTAATCTCTTCCTTCCTCGTCTGGCTGCTGCCCATCCCACCCCTTCCCGGGCTGGAACTCCGCCGGAGCAGTTTTCCGCAGCAGTCTGTCACTTCCCGCTAATCTTCTGGCGCTGAAAATCATTTTAAATCCATCCCTGTCTTTCTGCATTTGCATAACTGTCCGGAAAGGAGACTCCAAAAAGGCAGAGTCTGATTTAGTGTGAATGAACATGTCAGAAAACATCGGCGGCCCTGCAGCCCCCGTGTAAATCTTTCATGATTTAAGAGTTGCCAAGTTACCAACACCAGGAGTATCAGAGATTCCTGGGCTTCACACAAAAGGATTCTCAGTCAGGCTTACCCGCTCAGGAGATGAATTTCCTCGTGAAAGCAAATATTTCTACATTGAAGTTCTTTTTTTTTTTTCTTTTTTTCGTGCCAAAATAAATCTGAGGAAGGTTAAAAACCTCCTGAGAGCTTTGGGAAAAGAATAAGGACAGCCAAAGCATTTTGCTGTTTGGAGGGGAATTAAGGTTAAAGAAATAATTCTTTTCTTTTGGTGCATTTAAACATCTTTAAAATGTGTCCAATTTTGACAAATTTGAAATGCGTCACCAGTTTCCTGAGCGCCCCCGTACCTCCATGGGGTTCCTGGGGCGCCCAGATTAAGGATGGGGTCAGCACCACGAGGACCCAAATCCTGGCCCAGGGTGCCCAGAAAAGCTGTGGAACCCCAATCCCTGGCAGTGTCCGAAGCCAGGCTGGACAGGGCTTGGAGCACCCTGGGATAGTGGAAGGTTTCCCTGCCTGAGGCAGGGGTGGCACTGGATGGAATTTAGGATCCCTCAGGATATGATGATTTCCCAGCATTGAGACTCTGACAGTATTCTGCGAAGGCTGCAGGAATTGCGCATTTATTTTCCAGGAAATTCCTGAGTTCTGCCTACGGATTCAAACACCCCCCCTTGCAGCACCACACTGGTACCCATTAACTGCCAAAATACGGGCACAGAGCTGCAGAAACAGAGAAAACACAACTTTTTTTGCCTCTAACAGAGCCAACCTCGAAGCACCAGGCACCCGTCAATGCCGGAAATCAGAAAGGACCTTGGCGTGCTGTGAGGTTCTGCTTCACACCACCCCAAAAGAAAACCCAAACCCGATAATTCATCCTATCTCCCTTGAATTCAGGAATTTTGAGAGATTTTCATTTTTCTGGCCGCCATTAGAATCCCAGAATGGTTTGGAAGGGACCTAAAAGCCCATCTCATTCCACACATTTTCCATGGGCAGGGACACCTCCCACTATTCCAGGGTGTTTCGAGCCCAGTATAACCCGGTCTCGAAGTTTCCACAGGTTTTATGGGTTTCCTAGAAGAATTATTTGCAATTTTAGTGTCTGTGTTCCTCCCACAGGTTTCCAGGCAGGATCTGGGGTCGCCAGGAAGTTTAGCTTCACTTTTATCCCACTCTATTCCAGGCCTGCAGTGAGGGGAGTCTCCAAATGCTGCTTTTCCAAGGTTTTCTTAAGAAAGCTCCTCCTGGGAATGATCCAAGCCTGGCTTGGATCAGGAGGATGGCCCAGAGCACCTTTGAACACTTCCAAGCTCCAGGTTTAATCCCTCCCCTGGGAATACCCATGAGTTTGTTTCCTACATGGATGCAGCAAGCTTTAAATATAACCCGTAACACATTTTTTTCATGTTGTCAGCCGAATAAAGTCTGGGGAAACTCTTCCGAGATTTCTTTCATTGGAAGTTTATTGACTTTCTGACAGAAGTGCCGGGGAAAACGTGGAGCGGGGAGGGAGGGGAGGGAAGGGGAAGGGAGGGGATTGTCACAGCAGAGCTGCTAAAAATGAAACCCGAAGTGCTTTCATCGAAAATGAGTCATTAGAAATATTTGTGAAGGAGAACCTTCTTCACAGATCCTTCTCCTGCTTCCCAGGAGAGCATTGAGCATGGGTTGAGCCGTGATTCCATCCGCAGGTGACCACTCCTCATGGATAGGGTGCTCCAGGAGATATTCCAGTGCTCCAGGAGCGTTTGGACAGCGCTCCTGGGGATGCACAGGGTGGGATTGTTGGTGTGCAGGGCCAGGAATTGCCCTGGATGATCCTCGGAGGTCCCTTCCCATGCAAATATTCCAACCAAGGTCTCCAAGACCACTCCCTGAATAAGACACCCTGGCCCTGGAGAGCAGGATTCCTTATAACTCAATATTCTCCTGGTTTTTGGAAATACTCCGTTTTACAAGCCAGGAATTCCAGTGCAACGATCCAAGCAAATATTCCAGCACACACAGGCAGGACTGGATTTCCCGCCACATCCCCACCCAAGGCCGCATCCAAGATATTCCCCAGAGCATCCCAGCAAGTGAAGGATGTGTTCACTGCCCCCTGAAAGTCCTCCTGTCCACCAATACTGGTACTTAATAAACTGGGTTCTGCCAGGACCTTGCCCAAGCCAGCCCCAGGCTCCACCTCTGTCCTCAGCATCCGTGGGGCTTTATGGGAATGCTCCTGCTGGTGCTCCCTGCGCCCACTCCCGTCACTCAGACGGATCCATGGAATCCCAGAAGGGTTCGGGCTGGGAGATGACCTTGCAGGTGATCTCATTCCCCGTCCTGCCGTGGGCAGGGACACCCCGCTATCCCAGGGTGTTCCAAGCCCTGCCCTGTGGGACTTGGCCAGGTTGAGGCAACCCTAAACCCCAGAATATACAGAATATACAGAACAGACAACTAGGTATACAACACAATATACAGAACAGACGGATGGGGATACAAGCATCATAAAATCACTCTAGGACACCATGGGAAACCCATTCCAAGCTGTGGCGAGTAGTGAAGGTTCATGGGAGTTTGCATGTTAATGAAGTTGTTCCACATTAATGAAGTTGTTCCACATAAGGTTATGTTTTTGTGATTGGTCAGCTATGTTGTACAAATACAGCGATGTGCAGGAATAGGGTAAAAAAAGCTGGCCTGTCATTTCCAAGTGTGGCTAACAAACAATCCGTAAATCCCCATGTGAAGCTTTTTTGAGAAGAAGTTCCTTTAACACAACAATCCATTCTGGGGGTGAAAAATAAACACACCTGTAATAACAAGGGATTTGTCCCGTGAGAATCAGCAAAGAAAATATGTGAACAATCCGAGAACAAATAGATTTGACAGACAAGTAAAATGTCTTTGACTAACCAATAGAATAATTCACACGAAAGCAAATAACCAGTTAGAAGTTGCCCTCGAGGTTTGTAAAAGCTGTATAAAAGACAGCGTGCAGCCAGAATAAAGGAGGTTCTGAACTTTTACGGTGTCACTCTGTGTGTCGTGACCATCCCAGTGACAGTTTGGGTTTTGATTGGACCCCCACCCTCAGACCTGCCCCACGTATTGTCACGTTTTCCTCAGTTCTGGATCTTCCCCTGGTTACCGCCAGGGAGTCATCCTGGATCCCGTGCACGGGTTTGGGGCACCGCCCCTACTTCCTTTTATCCATCATTAAAGTGTTCTTTTTCCAGTGCCAACCTGTGACAGTTTCAGCTTCTTTTTCTCTCTGCCGCGGTCGGGATAGAGACACGGGAAACGAGGGATCGAGTTCGGACTTGGTTGTTTGTTATATGGTTGTTTGTTATATCTTATCCACGTACAGACTCACGAGCCTTGAGCTGAACTAGCCAGCTAGAAAAACAAGGTAAAATGGAGTGCTTCTAACTCTTTCCCAGGCTATTTAAGTGATAATTACCCAATACCAAGGTGACACCTCTATTATTTATGTTTTTGACCCAATAATGACCACCCAAGGCCCACAATGTGGGCCTTTCTCACCAAACTACAGAAAACCACCCAAACCCATGAAGAGGAAGGAAGAAGAATGTGAAGAAGAAGGGCTCAGACAACTCCCAAAGCCCTCCATCTTGACCCACATGCGTTACTGCACACTAAAATCTCAAACCTGAGTTTTTCACCCTGTGAGATCACACTGTACTTTTCAAACTACACGCCCACAACCCCGGTGCTATCACTCAGTTTTGGAAGCCCGTCTCAAGGCGTCAGTTCAAATGTGGTGCTGGCTTGAGGGTCAGCACCTTTCAGCACGGAAAGCCTGGAATTTTCAGCCTCCTGGGTTCCAACACCAACCACCATTCCCACTCCTAGTTATTTTCTCACCACCCTTTGCCCTGAAGCCCTAAAGGTTTGTCACAGCCACCCTCACTGCAACACCATCCAGCCTGGCCTTGGACACCTCCAGGGATGGGATTCCACAACCTCCCAGGACAACCTCTTCCAAAGTCTCTCCACTCCCAGAAGAAGGAATTTCTAGGCTGAGAATCCAGGCTGATCCCACCCCGGCTGCAGACCAGAATCCTTCCCCACAGCCAGCTTCTTGGGATAGGTTGGAAAACATTGGGATTTCAACACTGGGCTCCACAGCCCAAACTCAGCGTTTCCCTTGGCTTTTCCAACAACAAATCAGAGCCTCGGGACCGGTGGAATTCCATAAATAAATAAATAAGGATTTGCTACAAGATTTTAACCCAGAACTCTGATTTTTTTTTCTTTTTTTTTTTTCTTTTTCTTTTTTTTTTTCTTTTTGTGGGAGCAATAATTGTGGGTGGTGGCTCCCAGGCAGCTGAGCATCCCCTGGAGTTGTATCCACAGGAATTTTTCCCTCTCTGACAGGGACCAGCAGCAAAGCTGAGCCGCTGCTGGTCCTTCAAATCTCCACAGATGTTTCCCAGCTCTCCTCCATCCAAGCTGATCCTCTCCAAGGTCTATTTGACACCCAGAGATCTTCCTTCAGCCATTCCCACTTTCTCCACAAGGATGCTTTGCAGTCACACCTGTACCCTTCTCATTCCCAAATTTCCAAGGACCACCCTCATTTCCAGCTCAAAATCTGTTTATAATTTCAATTTATCTCTTCTGACCAAAAATTCTGCGGGGGGCAAAATGGAATTTCCTGATGCCAAGAGGAAACCCTAAAGAGATTTTTAACCTTCTACCTGATCCTATCAGATTCCCAAAAAAAAGAATGACTTGGGTTTTGGATTTTTGGGTTAAACTTGAGTTTAAGACAACAAAATTCAATAGGGGGTCTATCATATTTACTATAATAGCAAAAGTTATAATAATAAATTTTAAATAACATATATTCTACAAATAATATAGAATAGAAATAATACATATATTAAAATATAATATAAATAAAATTTAAAATTAAAAACCCACACTATTTACTAACTAAATAACAATTTATTTTATTAATTACAGAGCTATAAACACAGAGTGTGGCAAAATTTGAGTTCGTTTCCCCAATGAAGAACTACGAGGAATAAATGAAAACCAATAAAACATTCCTCAGCAATTTTTCCAGCCAAA
>WBMY01016830.1:156647-167903 GCA_013397315.1 Donacobius atricapilla
GCACCTGTAATTCCGAGATACACCTGTTCCTTGTTATTTGACGTCCCCGTGGCTGCATACTGAGATTGTCACGTTATATTAAAACCAACAAAAGCTGCAATCGGTTTGCAGGTCAGACGTCAATAAAAACAAGCCCGACAATCAGTGCTCCGTGCACCTGGGAGAAAATGGTTCATTTAATCTTCCCGAGCATTTCCATTACACAAATCCAGGGAAAACAAACACAAACAGCAACGCTGAGACCCTGAGAGCCTTTCCCAGGGCACGGGAGGAGAGTGAACCGCTGGAAAAGTGGCTCCCAGTGGGAACCAGGAAGGAAAAAAAGCTGGAAAGAGTTGGATAAAGGATGGAGGGACAGGACACAGGGAATGGCTTCCCATTGCCAGAGGGCAGGGATGGATGGGAGATTGGGAATTGGGAATTCCTGGCTGGGAGGGTGGGGAGGCCCTGAAATGGAATTCCCAGAGCAGCTGTGGCTGCCCCTGGATCCCTGGAAGTGTCTAAGGTCAGGCTGGAGCAGCCTGGGATACTGGGAGGTGTCCCTGGCCATGGAAAAGGTGTGGAATGGGATGAGCTTTGGGGTCCTTTCCAACCCCAAAGGCTTCTTCACTAAAAGCCCCCAGATCTGGGGATTTGGTTTGGCCCTTAAAAGGGTTTTCCTCTCCTGCACTGCAATTTTTAAAAAGCTTGTGGGGTAAAACATTTTGATCAATTAGGATGATAATGGCACAGGAGTGGAATTAGGAGCATAATTATAATTACCATTTTTATGCCCGGTTAATTAATCATAAAATGCTACATTATAGAATTTTTCTCTTTAATGAAATTCATTATGGAGGCCCCTACAGCCCTAAATTTTCTGTTAAACAAATCAAACCTGGGGTTGGGGCTATTGGCACAAACCTGGCCTTGGATCAGCTGCTAAAACAGAGCTAATGAGCCATTATCCAAAGGGAAGGTGGGGAAAAAGCCTTTTCCCACAGGAGATTTCCTCCAGGAGTTGGATTTTGCCTCCTCTGGAATTCACTGGCCATTGAAAGGGCTGAGTTACCCCAAAAGGTTTGGAGTCCTTGGAGGAGAAAACCCATTTCTTTGAGTTTTTGATACAGGGATTCCTGGAGGGAAACCATCCCACATCTTCCTTTGGATTAATTCCTTATCCATGATCAAAGTACCAGCTCTACCACCGGGCTGTGATTCCAAGGGAATCACATCATGGGAACATGCTTTTCTGTCTTGCCAAAACCTTTTTACAACTAAATATTGAATTTTATCACCAAAATATTGAATTTTATCCCAAATCAAAGGAACGTCCCAGACAACACGGAAGTGTGGGAAAGCCAATGCTTGGAGTTGCGTGGTTTTGAAGGGAGAAGGGTTAATTTTTCGGATAGATCCCAACAAGCAGCACTGCCACTGCTCCAGATTCTCTTGGAAAAACTGGAGCAAATCCCATGGGCACCCTCTGGATTTGTCCCCACTGAGATCCCATGGGAGAATTCCTGCAACACCTTTTTCCCACCTTACTCTGGCTCTGAGGCTTTAAAGGCTTTGTTTTTTTTCCTTTTTCTGTTTGGGTTGTAATGGCAGGGGGCGGAACAAGATTTTTTTTTAGGTTCCTTCCAACCCAAACTGCTCTGGGATTCCAGGGCTGCATATTCCAAGTCCTTCCTGAGGGAAGCAGCAGGAAGGATTTCACAGACCCACCCTAAAACCTAAAAGCTTCCACCCCCCCGCCACCATCCTCCCTCATCGGCCTCAGAAATACAAAATTGACTCATGGAAGAGGTGATTTAGGGGGAATAGGACATCCCAAGAGCTCTGGGTCTCCTGAGCTGGGGAGGAAACGGCAGCATCTCCTCTCTCTGCTTCTTGAGCTAATTACCGCTCTTGGTTAGCCCAGGGGTCTCTCAGAGATCCCATGAAAATGGGTTCATTTCCTCAGGAAACCAGGATTTGCTCCTTCCTCCTCACATCCGTGCGTGATGTTTTCCTCTCCTGTCCCCAGGCCTGCAGGGGTGAGAAGACAGAGGAGCTGGTTTGGGAGCTGCCCCCCGTGGTTCGTCCTGGAATTTGATATAATTCAATTTACACACTCAGGGCAGCTTTACAGAGAGAAGGCAGAAGACAATTTTGGGATTAAATAAGGAAGTGCAAGAGATGTCAAACAATGCCAGCCCCAGATTTGCTAAATTGTCTGCACAGTGAGCGCCGTGGGACTCCCAGGCAGGGCCGTGCTGTGGCTTTAAAACTCTTCCCTCTGCACTTGCTGATCTATAATTTGGAACAGAGGCTCTACAAAGTGAGCAGCTTTTGGATCTGGAAGGACAAGCTTGTATTTGCTGAGGTTCCCGTAGCCGTTTTGGTTTTTCCTTTATCTATTCTCTGTATCCTTTACACGTGCACTTGTAGCTTTGTAGCTTCACGTTGTAGCTTAATTTCAACAATTTCCCAGGCAGAAAGACAAAACAGATTCCAAGATCCTTCTGGTATCTTGGGTCTCCTTAGAAACCAAGGCCAAAACCAGCTTTCCGAGACGGACATTTGTAAACAGGGCCTGGATCTCATCCTATGCGGGGAGGATCTAGAAGGTGCTACAACTGGGGGAATAACTTTCTCCTTAGTTATCAACTTAGGTGGGTTCCTAATTGGGGGGTTCTTGGCAGATATGCTGATTTAGAGAATCCATAAAAATTATACACTCATTACACCGGGGGTGCATCTTCGGCCTTTTTCCAATTTGTGCGCCTGGGGATCCTCGCATAAAGGTCCCCTTTTATCACCCTCACTGTGTCTGATTCGTGTTTTTAGGGCCAGAGAGAAAGGGAACTCTGCTGGGACTGAGGTTCTTCTGTCGAGATGGGGCTCCCTGGAACATGAACCACCCCACCACAGTGGTGGCCGTCACCTGCCCGCCGATCTCCCGCTCATGCCAGCGGTGGCTCTGCTGGTGATGCCTTGGGAAGGCTGAGCTGGAACAGAGGCTGGACAGAGCTGGAGAATAAAGTAGATATTTATTGAAAGGCCTTTAAGGACACACCTTGGGCAGGACAAGAGCCTGGACAAGGCTACACCCAAGGTGGAACCAAAATGGACACAAAATGGACACAAAATGGACCAACAGTCACGAGGTCTCACATTTTTATAAGTTTTGGTCCATTTGCACATTGGGGTTTAATTGTCCAATTCCAGCTCCAGGTTCTGCAGTCCCACCCTTCTTGTTTTCTCCCTCCAGCCCGGCCTTGTTGGTGCTTTTGGGCCTGAACACTTGTCCCAGCTGTCCTTGGTGTGCAGCAGGAGAAGGATTTGTTTTGTGTCCCTGCTGTGTGCAGAGCTGAGTGACACTGAGTGTGAGCTCAGAGCTGCACCCCTGGGCAGCACAGAACCTGAAAAACATGAAAGCTGAAATTTAAGGCATCACTAGAAACCACATGGGAGTGAAGAAGTGCTGGCTTTGAGCTGTCATGTCAGATTATTGTCACGGGGACGTGATGTGCCTGTGCTGAGGTTGGGCAGAGATGTCGCACACACCAGAGGTGTGACAGTGGCTCTCCTGCAAACACCTAATCCCTCTGAGGCTGCCCCGTGCGTTTTTCTCCATGTTCAGCATCTTTCCCTTCCCATCTCAGTGAGACTTTGGGGCATTTTCTATCTTTGTGGGCACCTTGCTCCGGTGTCTTGTGGCTAAAACGAGCTTTGCAAGGCAGGAGGGGGAGTTAAAGGCTGGGGGGGTTGTCTTTAAAAACCCCCCAGAGTTTCAGCAGTGAGACAGGCGCAGAAGTTAGACCGAGCTTTGCCAGGAGACTGAGTGGGATCAGCACTGCTCTGCCAGAGAGGTTCTGTGGTTTAGGAGTTCCTTTCCTCCCTTGGGGGAAGTCTCAGCACCCTGGACAGGGAGAGGACCGAATTTGCCTTTGTGGGCAGGAATTGCCCCTCTTGATCAGCCTCGACATCCCGAGGAATTCCACATTTTGAAGAAGAATTCCTCATTTTGAAGGAAGCGCTGAAAGGAGTTTAAATTTCCCACTGCACAGATTGATTCCGAGCTGTCAACGCCTCCGTGGGAGGGTACAACGCTTTCATGGATTCACGGAGGCCAGAAAAGCCTCCAAGATCGAGTCCAACCATTCTCCAGCACTGCCAGGGCCACCACTAAGACGTGTCCCCAGGTGCCACACCCACACATTTACATTTCCTGTAAAGATCCAGAGTCATCCCACAGGCACCTCGCTCCACCCATCTTTAATTAGGATCAGCCTTTTGGGGCATTGGTGTTATGGTTATATGACGTGGGGGGAAAAAAATTCCCCCTCGTTCCACAGATTCCCCTGGATGTTCTTTATAATCCCTGGAATGAACATCACCACCTCCCACCCGGCCAAGGCATTCCGTCCTCCTGCTGCCGGGTGTGAGACAAAGCCAATTTCAGCCTCAAAATCCTTGGAGAAGATGAAGGCCTGTCCTGTGTGGTGTTTGGATATCCCGGGATAATAAAACAGGAGAAACCTTTGGAACAGAGCAGCGTCCTTTGGAGGCTGTCCATGGAGAGGCGGCACAGGTCCTGTTCTACATCCTCCAGCTCAGGACTCCATAAAAATCTCTTCAAAGTGACAGTGGATGTTCTAGAGCCATAAACTTTAGCACATGTGAGTAAATACAGCACGTGACTCGTTCCAAGGGCTGCTTCCGTGAGGAAAATCGAGTCCGAAATGGAATTCTTGAAAGATAAAGATTTATAGGGTCTGACTGACTGTTCCTGTGACAATTTTTGTGTAGGGCAGCACCGGAAACCAATAAAAGCCACCAAAGAGCCATTTCAGTCCAAAAACCATCCCCAGTTCCAGCTGCAGATTGTCTGGGAATCTGGATGAGCTGGAAAGAATCAAAAGACACCTCAAACTCCTTGCTTTGGGGTTTTTCCAACAGCACCAAAACAGGAATGCCCAGATTTAGGTCAACACATCCACACTCATCACTGCTGCATCCATTCCACTTTTCCAGACACAGAAAAGCTGGAAAACCTCCCTCAAATCTTGATCCTGGACATTAATTGGCTCTTTTTTTTTATTATTTCCTTTTGGTTTTTAGGCTGGGAAAACCTCCCTGTGCTGCCAGGGGAGGGGTGGGAGCAGATCCTTGAGGTTGTAACCACCATGAAGCTGACTGTGAGAGAGGGATTTATTTATATCCCACATTTCCGTGTATTTCCCGAAGTGGGCAGAGGCTCCAGAGCTGAGCAGCAGCATCATCCCTGCAGACAGCTCCGGTCAAGCACAGGATGTTCCTTTGGAGAGGTACTTGAACTTTAGAAAGCTCTGGAAGATTTTGGCAATATCCTTAAGGAGCAGGACATCACCTCTGCTTCCATTTTGCGTGCGGGAAGGAGAGCCCATTAAAGGGGATCTCAGTGACTCAAGCGAGGCTTAGCTCAAAATAATTCAATTCTAATTGAACACCTGATTCTGCGCCTCACAAGAATTCTGCCAAACTTCGGCTCATTTTGACCCTGAACCACCACCAACCTCGCTGTTGTTTGTCATTATAAAACACAGCCCCAAAAAACTCAAACCTTCACTAACATGCGGGAAAAAAATTGAGCATTCAAAGCGTAGAGCAATTCTGGCATCAAAACAAAATGTGAAGAATACTGTGAGTATAACAAGGCTGGAAATTAAATGAACATTCCCAATTAAAGCAGTGAAAAGCTGGAACAGCTTTAGTGGGAAGAGAATTGGAATCTAAAACCGCAGAGCTTGGGATGTTTCTGGAAAGGATTATGTGACACAGTTGCCTTGGAGCCAGTGATCCAAAAGGGAAGATGTTCCCAAGGTTTCCCTCTGAATCCCAAATCCCAGGGTCACAAAATCCGTGGGACCAGAGCTGTGCCAAGGCTGCCCTTCAGCCCCATATGTGCATATAAGTAAAGATCCAGTGTAAATAGAATTTATTGTTTATATTTAACCAAACCCAGCCTCTGGCATCCCTCTCTGCATTCCCACTGCATCCAGGGGGCTCTAAATCCACGGCACCTCCTTTTTCCCTCTCCATATCCGTGGATTCCTGGTTTAAAAGAGTTCTTTAAATCATAACCATCCACAGCCAGGGAATCAGGTCTCTGCCAGTATCCAGAAGCTTTGGGGAAGTTTCCATGCTTCCTGAGGGATTTGTGAGGCACAATTTTCATGGGAAGCACAGGAATCCTGGAGCAGACAGCATAACTTTGGATCCACAAGTAATTTAAGGGAAAAACATGGTTTTGTAAATAGTGTACAAAAGGGAATCCTCTTTTCTAAAGTTTCTTACCTGGAATTTTTCACTTCCAAATGTCTTTAGAAGCAGCTAAAAAAATTATTTGAACACTCCCTAAAATCACAGAAGGGCCCAGCGGGCACCTACTGAAATTAATTGTGCTTCTGCAATATCCTGATTTCTCACCAAGGGAGGAAAAGCGCAAACTGCAGGACTCAAAGGGCTGGAAAAAACATCCCCCATAATTTTGGTGTCAGAGGGTTTGGGATGCAAATCCCAGGAAATGCTCCCCAGCCTCCTGAGATCCCTGAAGGAAAAAGCACCAGAAACAAGATCAGGCTCAACAGGGTCTTTCGTTTGTCCTGGAATCATGAATTGGTGGGAAAATCCTGTTCCATTTCCTTAAGGATAATTATTAGCAGAGTCTTCACGCAGCATGATCATGGAATCATGGAATGGTTTGGGTTGGAGGAACCTGAAAGTCAGCCAGTCCCACACAGGGGACACCTCCCACTGTCCCAGGCTGCTCCAACCTGGCCTTGGGCACTGCCAGGGATCCAGGGGCAGCCACAGCTGCTCTGGGAATTCCAGACCAGTCCCTCCCTACCCTCGCAGCTAGGAATCCCTTCCCAATATCCCGCTCCTCTCTGCCCTCTGGCAGTGGGAAGCCATTCCCTGTGTCGTGTCCCTCCATCCCTTGTCCCAATCCCTCTCAACCTTTTTTTCCCTCCTGGTTTCATGGCTTTGCAGGCCCCACCATTCCAGGCCTTGATCCTACAAATCCTTGCAAATAGAGGGATTGAAAGGACATTTTTAGCTGTTTTGATCTCTTCCATAAATAATTCTCCACCAAAGAATATGGAAATAAAAGAACCCTTTGAAAGAAAGGACTCCCAAAACTGGCACCTTCTCTTTCAACCCCAGACCTCCAAAACAACACAAACATGACTCCATTGTGCTTCCAAAATGAAGATGGAGAATTTCCCACACTTTCTCTTCTAAGCTTCCCCCTAAATCCCGCAGTTTCTCTCATTCTCCATGCCTTGGGCTGCAGCGCGGGATGTACCAGCAGTGTGTGCTCTATCCCAGCTGTTACACCAGGGGGGTTTGGCAGNCCACCTTCTCGGGCGGCGCAGATCAACATTTTCCACAGGAGAAGAGACCTGGTGAGAAGCCAGACCTGTAGTTCCTGCCCTCTTTTGTTTTAAATCTGGTGATTTATCCAGGGAGGAGTCTCAGTCCATAACCGCGACATTGTTTTGTTGCACTCACTCCTATTTTCCAATTTCAAGCGTTTTAACTCTGCCTCACCGAGGATTTGCATTCAGTTTGGGGAAAAGACTTCTCACTGCACTGAATAGCTCCAATTAATCAGATCATCATTTCTCTCTGCTGGCTGCTTCTCCAAAATTAAATTATTGCTCATTTGCTGACTCCAAGTAGGAAAATCACTTCTGGAGAAGAGAAAATTTGACAGAGGATGCAGTTGGAAGCTGTTAGAGAATTGAGCACAAATTTGCTGAAACACTTCAGTAAAAGTTTCCTCAACATTTTCAGACAAAGGAAACAGGGAAAGGGAGAGGATTTAACTTCTCTCGATGTGACAGAGGTGACAAAACTCGCCAGAAATTCCAGGTTTAGAATCCCAGAATTGTTTGGTTTGGAAGGGATCAAAGCTCATCCCATTCCACCCCCACCATGGGCACCTTCCACTGTCCTGAAGTTGCCTTGGACACATCCAGGGATAATTTAGTCCTTAAACTGCATCCTTCAGATCAATGAAATAAAGATCAATTCCAGCCTGTTTGGGGCTATTTTTTTCCCTATTTTCTCCTGTCCAAGGAATTTCCCTCCTCCTGTGGCTCTTGCAGAGGAGCTGCTGCCATTTCCTCCACACCTGGACATCTTTTCCCGCTCAAACACCGTGGGAAAGGATTTGTTCTTTGACCACTTCTAAGTTTTAATATTAAAACTTATTAATTTACCTAAAACAAAGCCCTGTCTCTGCTGCAAGGAAGGGTTATGTGAAATCAATGTCATTTTTTCCAACTCATTTAAAGAATTGACACTAACTCGGCCCTAAAACTGATCTCAACATATTCCATCTTTGGTTTTTTACATTAAATTAGAGCAGCCAGCTCTGATCCCTGTGCTCACTGGAATGTGTTACAAGGCGCTGCTCTTTATCCCAAACCTTTTTTCCAACCACTTCATTCCAGCCCATCCCTCTTTCCTGATGAATTGTGTGCTGGAGGTCCTGATCTGGCAAAGAAACATGATGAGAGTGTAGAAAATATTATTGAAATAACCTTTAAAATCCAAGATTTTCCATGTCTGCTCTGAGCCAAAGCCTAAACGAGGGAAAATCCAGCAAATCCAGAGGGAACAACACAACAGAGAAGGTAGGAAATTAGGTGGGAATACCTGGGAAGACGCTCCAGAGAAACTGGAGGAATTTCAGAGAGCTCCTGCAAGGGCAGAAATCTGTGTCCCACTAATTTGACAGGCTCAGACCCTTGGGAAAGCTCTGTCTCAGCATTCCCTCGCTCCAAAATGTGTTTATAACCAAATTAATCCATGATTTGGGGGTGGAATTAAATATGGCACAGTCCCACAGATAAATCAGGACGGGGAAATGTGGAGGAACTGATTAAAAACAGCCTCTGGTTCCTCCACCTGGGGCTGTTTGTAACCACGGATGGGTTTTTCATGAACATTCCTGGTTTAAGATATTACTCTTTAGAATTGTTCTCGTCTTGCTGTACGTTTGCCAAGCCAGAAGTGATCAAAACGTAAAATTCTAACGAACGTGATGGAACCACTTAAATCAATAATTAGTGAAAGGCTCAGATACACCCTGTGCTTCTGCCTGGCAAATTCCAAAAAAAGTTTTCCAGCCGTTTTCTCCTGAGTGCTCCCCCCAGTTCTCATGCTGAATTTTCATGCGGGAAATTCTCTGTGAAAATTGAAGCTGCACCCACAAACCTCTGCTGGTTTTTCCTCTGTCACCCAGAAGTTCACTCATTCATCAGTCGTAGGATTTTTTCCTCGAATTTCAGAGAGAAAAAAAAAATTCAATGATTCACCACCGTAACAATTCCAGCCGATGAAATCCACATATTTGTGCCTGGAAGGGCGACAGCAAAAAAAAACTCGACATGTTTGTGGGGTTTATCCACCTTAACCCCAGTCAGGAGTAAAGAGTGGGATGGAAAATTTAACCCAAGGAACTTTGGGGTCCATTAAGGAAGACAAATTTGGTATCACCACGGCTGGTTTTATCACTCCATCCTGCTGGAGTGAGCATTAAATGCTCCCAGTCGGGTTTCTGGGCTCAAACCTCTTCAAATTTACTTTTAAAGTTGTCTTTTCAATTATTATTGCCATTAATTCTCAATCTGTATCCAAGCCTGAGCTGGAAATGTCCTGATAAAATCGGCCCTTGCACTGCAGCATTTAAAACCTTTTCCAGCTGATCCTGGCATTTGATATCCAATTGTTATTTCTTATTCTTCTCAAATCTCTTCCAGGAAGGGCTAAAATGTCCTCCATACGCAGCTCCCTCAGTATGAGAATCCATAAATATTTTCGAGCAGGAAACTGAATGTTTAAAGTGGTGATTCCAGCAGGGAACACCTGAGAAAAATCCCCTTCCCAGATGATTCTGCGGGATCCACACACAGAAATCCTTAAGCTGCCTCCTTAGGAATTTCCAGCTGATTGTATTCCCAAATTCCAGCGGCCTCAAATCCACAGGGAATGCTCAATCTCTCTGAGGTCATGCTTGAGTCATAAAAGTGATCAAGGAAAATGAGGAGCAGAGCAGGAAAATTGCATCTCAGAATTCTGTTTTCCTCCCAGAGGATATCCCATTCCTAGAAATGCAGGATGGAAAAGCATTTCCAACCACATCCTTATCTCCAAGAATTTAAATCTCGGGGGATTTGCCATGGATAAACACCAGAACAATCCCTGAGGTGGTTCTGGAGCTCTCCTTCCTCCCTTGGAAGTCACTGCCGATGACATGGGAAAACCCTGAGTTCCTTCTTGGAATATTGAATCCAAATAAACAATTCCCAGCTCAAACACCATTTCCTCATCCATCAGCTCCATGATTTTGGCAGGCTGGATGTGACAGCTCCTGCTTTAACCCATACTTATTTCAAAAATGGCACAAATAAACACAGCCTGGGGGAGAAAAAAAAACCCACATTATTATTCCCCCGTTAATCCCAATATTTTGCCTGTCAAATATTTTAAGGATTTTTTTTTCCCCCAGTCAAAAAGCTGCGTGTCCCTGTAAAATAACAGCGGCTCCTACAAGGAATATTCACATTTTCATGTTGTCTTCACCAGGAAAATGGGATGAAAGGGCTTGGAGCGACCTGGGATTGGGGAATACGTCCCTGCATGTGGCAGGGGATGGAATACAATTATTTTTAAGCTCCCTTCCAACCCCAACCATTCCAGGATTTTAGGAAAACTTGGATTTAGCATTTAAAAAATGGAATTGCTCTTATGTGAGCAAACGGGGTAAAATTAGTAAACACATTTCTTACTCAAGTTCTGCTGGGAGTCTTTAATTAAAGCACAGTTTAAGTTTTACCACACAGCAAAGGTGTCTAAACACAAAAGGGAAATTATTCCTGAGCCTGGGGTCCCTCATAAAATATATTTATATAAATGTTTCCATTTAGTCCCCATATATTTACACATATCCAAGAATTCTGTGAAAAAAAAAAAAAAAACAAAAAACCCTGAAACAGCTGCTGAGAACCATTTCTTCCATGGTTATTTCACTGTTAATACCTTTTTAAAAAATTATTTTATCCCTCTGATATTTCCGCGCCCAAAATCCATTTCTTATGAAATTGAAAAGGTTGGAAAAGAGCTCCAAGATCAAATCCAAGCTTTGCCCACACACCCTCTATGGCCATTAAACCATAGAGGAAATTCCAAATTTACTCTCTTTTTTGAGCGCTTCCAGGAGAGTTTTCCTGTTAAAAA
>WBMY01016830.1:167934-182148 GCA_013397315.1 Donacobius atricapilla
CTACACAGGGGGGGGGGGGGGGTGGGCAATTTTCCAGACAATTGGAATGCTGCATCCATGGAATATCCACTAAAACTTCAAGCTGGCAGTGACTGTCACCTCCACCAGTTTGTGGATTTAGGAATATCTTGGAAAATTGCATTTTCCAACCTCACCTAAAATTGGCATCTCTCATGCCATAAAACCACCGGAGCAGCTCTTGGCTCTCCAGATTTGTTGGGATGGGATCATCCTGCGGATCTTTAGGCTGTGACAACTTCCAAGATTCCCTACAGAGCCCAAAAATTCCTAGGAAAGTCTGGTTTGGGAATGGAACTCAAATTCTGCCTTGATTTACCGCAGCAGCAGAAGGTGCCCAGGAGGTGGGGGAAAGGTGGGAAAGGAAAAAGGTCAGGAAGGGGGAAAAAAGGTGGAAGGGGGAAAAAGGTGGGAAGGAGAAAAAAGATAGGAAGGGGGAGAAAAAGCGGGAAGGGAAAAAAAAAGCAGAAAGGGGGGAAAAAAAAAATGGAAGAAAGGGAGGAAAAGGGTGGGGAAAATGGAAAAAGGCAGGGAAAACAGGGAAAAATAGGCAGGGGAAATAGGCTCAGAGCCCCCCCAAATCCAGCAGGAAAGTTCCAGGGATCCGCAGGTGGCATTCCTGCTGCTGTATCCACGCCATGCATCACAGGGATGGAATTTGGGGAAGGATGCTGGTGAATCCCAGGCCTGGCTTAGCTTCTTTTTTGCATTATTCCTCATTTTTATTCTCTGAATAATCCCTTCCACCGTCTGTAGCAGCAGCCCTGGGCTGTTTTTCTTGGAAACACCAGCACTGGGAAGGAGGGAGCACCATCCCACAGCTTCTCCCGCTGGGAATGGGAAACGTGGGACAACAGCAGGATCCTGGATGTTAAAACAGATTTTTGGCACTCAGATCTAAGGGTAAGTAGCAGGAACACGAATTTTCCAGATTTTTGAGCACCTCAAAAATCTCACAAGCTCTGGGGGGTATCCAGTGGGCCCCACGGGAGCAGCAGGAAGAGCCATCCTGAGGAAAAGAGGGAGCAGGACTGAGGGATTTTTATCTTCTCTGTTGTTATTCCAACCGGTCCCACCAGATTTCCACGGCCAAGCTGGAAATCTCCTGGCCAGGACCAAGATCAGGCAGCACTTCCCAGGAAAGGGATTCCCAGAGACTTCCAAGGCCTCAGGAACACCTCGTAATCCCAGGATTTGCACAGAATGGGGAAATCAAACAACCTGGCCTGGGAGCCCCTCTGAGGTCCTGACACAGCTGATGGGCACAATCGGCTCCAAATGGCACCAAAATCCGGGGAAAAATCAGGGAAAAGGCAAAAATACGGGGTGTGCTGTAAAGAATTTTTTGTCAAAAAGTGATTTTAATTAAGGTTTAAAAGGACAGGTATCAAAACAGAAAATCCTGAATATCCTCCCAACCCCAATCCCAAAATCTTTTTTTCAGCTCTCCCAGCACCCAAACTGTTGCCATTTCCATCCCCCAGAGGAATTAAACATAAAATAAAATAAAATAAAATAAAATAAAATAAAATAAAGTAAAATAAACTAAAATAAAACAGAATAAAATAAAATAAAATAAATCCCTGACTAGACCTCTGAGGCTCAATTATCTACTTGGAGCTGCCCACCAGAAATCAAGGAAGCTGCGGGGATTTTCCTCACTTTCAGCTGGATTCCAACGTCCCATCCTGCCCGGGGATGCAACTGGAGCTGTGGAATTCTCCCAGCATTCCAGTTTTACACACAACACTTCATTTGACTCCTATTGAAGCAAAATTAGAGGAAACAATTAATTTTAAAGACTCAGATTGCTCAAATAATATTTCTGTCTAAGCCCGTGGCAAGCTCAGCGTCGTTAATTGCTTCTTTGGTCATTATTATTAGAGCTGCTAATCATAATCACAGATTAACGAGCGTGGATCCCATTGTGAGCCTGCCAAGCCTGAGCCTGGGTTTGGAATTTTGAGCCATCCTTGCACGTGGAGCTGGAGCCAGGTTCAAGTTTTGATTTTCCTGAGTTTTATTTGCTGGGTGACTTCACAAACAGGGAGAGGAGAGGGAATTCTGCCTGCACCACAAACCAGATTTCCTGACAAATTTCCTAGTGAATCCCTCATTACCACACAGGGTCTGCTGGCACTCCCAACCCCAACATCCACGGCTTCGCAATCAACTTCCCTCTCCGATGGGAAAAAGGAAAATACCCATTTTTTCAGCTGACTGTGGCAGTAATTAGAGCTCATCCCGATAAAAAGGAGTGAGGAATCCTCTCAGATTCCCATGGCACAAAGAGGGATGTTCTGCCCCAATTCCAGTGGCTCTGGATCCTTTAGGAACTGAGAATCCATAAGGAATCAGGGAAAGACAAGGAAGGGGAGGAAGCAGCAGAGCAGCTCTGGAGGGGGAGCCTGAGGAGCCAATTAACCGAGCAGGACGATTTATTCCTCCAGCTCCAGTCAATATATCCTGATTTTTGTTAATGGGAAGCCCTTGAGTTGGAAACGCAGGGTCTCAGCAGTGCTGTCCTCAGAGCAGACCCAAATTAGCAGTTTAATAGTGCACAGCAGGCAGCGGGAGCACAGAGCCACGATTTATTGCCCACTCTGCTTCTCCCGCAGCTCAGCCCCGCCTGGCCAGCCCCAGCTCATCCCAAAATCGGCAAATCCAAGATTATCGGTGCCAGCAGCTGATCAATGCCATGGACAGGGCGCAGAGAGACCNGGAAGGGGGAGAAAAAGCGGGAAGGGAAAAAAAAAGCAGAAAGGGGGAAAAAAAATGGAAGAAAGGGAGGAAAAGGGTGGGGAAGATGGAAAAAGGCAGGGAAAACAGGGAAAAATAGGCAGGGGAAATAGGCTCAGAGCCCCCCCAAATCCAGCAGGAAAGTTCCAGGGATCCGCAGGTGGCATTCCTGCTGCTGTATCCACGCCATGCATCACAGGGATGGAATTTGGGGAAGGATGCTGGTGAATCCCAGGCCTGGCTTAGCTTCTTTTTTGCATTATTCCTCATTTTTATTCTCTGAATAATCCCTTCCACCGTCTGTAGCAGCAGCCCTGGGCTGTTTTTCTTGGAAACACCAGCACTGGGAAGGAGGGAGCACCATCCCACAGCTTCTCCCGCTGGGAATGGGAAACGTGGGACAACAGCAGGATCCTGGATGTTAAAACAGATTTTTGGCACTCAGATCTAAGGGTAAGTAGCAGGAACACGAATTTTCCAGATTTTTGAGCACCTCAAAAATCTCACAAGCTCTGGGGGGTATCCAGTGGGCCCCACGGGAGCAGCAGGAAGAGCCATCCTGAGGAAAAGAGGGAGCAGGACTGAGGGATTTTTATCTTCTCTGTTGTTATTCCAACCGGTCCCACCAGATTTCCACGGCCAAGCTGGAAATCTCCTGGCCAGGACCAAGATCAGGCAGCACTTCCCAGGAAAGGGATTCCCAGAGACTTCCAAGGCCTCAGGAACACCTCGTAATCCCAGGATTTGCACAGAATGGGGAAATCAAACAACCTGGCCTGGGAGCCCCTCTGAGGTCCTGACACAGCTGATGGGCACAATCGGCTCCAAATGGCACCAAAATCCGGGGAAAAATCAGGGAAAAGGCAAAAATACGGGGTGTGCTGTAAAGAATTTTTTGTCAAAAAGTGATTTTAATTAAGGTTTAAAAGGACAGGTATCAAAACAGAAAATCCTGAATATCCTCCCAACCCCAATCCCAAAATCTTTTTTTCAGCTCTCCCAGCACCCAAACTGTTGCCATTTCCATCCCCCAGAGGAATTAAACATAAAATAAAATAAAATAAANGCTGGGTGACTTCACAAACAGGGAGAGGAGAGGGAATTCTGCCTGCACCACAAACCAGATTTCCTGACAAATTTCCTAGTGAATCCCTCATTACCACACAGGGTCTGCTGGCACTCCCAACCCCAACATCCACAGCTTCGCAATCAACCTCCCTCTCCGATGGGAAAAAGGAAAATACCCATTTTTTCAGCTGACTGTGGCAGTAATTAGAGCTCATCCCGATAAAAAGGAGTGAGGAATCCTCTCAGATTCCCATGGCACAAAGAGGGATGTTCTGCCCCAATTCCAGTGGCTCTGGATCCTTTAGGAACTGAGAATCCATAAGGAATCAGGGAAAGACAAGGAAGGAGAGGAAGCAGCAGAGCAGCTCTGGAGGGGGAGCCTGAGGAGCCAATTAACCGAGCAGGACGATTTATTCCTCCAGCTCCAGTCAATATATCCTGATTTTTGTTAATGGGAAGCCCTTGAGTTGGAAACGCAGGGTCTCAGCAGTGCTGTCCTCAGAGCAGACCCAAATTAGCAGTTTAATAGTGCACAGCAGGCAGCGGGAGCACAGAGCCACGATTTATTGCCCACTCTGCTTCTCCCGCAGCTCAGCCCCGCCTGGCCAGCCCCAGCTCATCCCAAAATCGGCAAATCCAAGATTATCGGTGCCAGCAGCTGATCAATGCCATGGACAGGGCGCAGAGAGACCCACACCTGATTAATTCCTGCCACGTGAGCTGCGTTTTGTTGCCCTCCAAGGCTTGAAACCCACGCCTTCGTGGAATTCCAGGCTGGTTTCCAAATTAAATCCCACCTCATCCCGCGGGCAGGAAACTCCTTCCACCATTCCAGGCTGCCCAGAGCTCCATCCAAGCTGGTCACAGAGAAAAATCCCAAATTACCACCTCGAAAATGAGGAATCAGAAGACGGGCCCCCGGTTCTTTTGAAGTGACAGATTTCAAACGCACGCTCAGCCACCAGACATGTGACAAATGGATCAGTGACAGGAGACAGAGCATAAATTCAATATTTTTCACTGACAAATTGTTGCTCTTCCATTTCTGTCAAGTCTTAGTTTTCCATTTTAATTCCCTGTGACAAAGCAGCCGGATTTCAACATTCCCTTCCTCCTCCAAAACCCTGCCCACAAAGCTGAACCTCTGCTCTCCGCACAGCTCCAGTAAAAATCAGAAATTGTTATTAATCCTCAGGAAGCAGCTGCATAAAACTGATGAAAAACTTCATGACCACAACCAGGCCATGGTTTGGAATGAAACCCCCACACCAAAGACGGAAAAATCCAGGTTTTATTTCAGCGGGAGTCTCGATGGGTTAAATCAGGATATAAAGGTGACACGGGGTGAGAAAGCAGCAGAATTATCCACCTTTCAACCCAAAACCCCAAATTATCCCATCCTCTCCCCAAAACACCCTCAAAGCCACAGCGCCGAGGATGTTTTGCTGAGCCTGAGAGCCCCTCAACCCATTAAATATTCACTTTGCCCTAAAGAAACACGGCCCCCATCCAGCAAACCCCAGCCAGAGCCAGCCCAGAACGCTCTCAAACACATCTCTGCTAAGAGGAGGGATGAGTGCCAGGATTGAAGAGTGCTTGTGGAGAGCCTGCTGGGAGCAGAGGAGGATGTCAGGGATAATAGAGCAGCCCTGCTGCTGGGGAGCTGCTCAATTACCACGGCTTTGATGTGGGAAGGAAACAAAGAAACGGGGAGGGGGAAAGGCAAAAAGAGAAAAATCAGGAAAACACTTCATATCGCTGATGGAATAGCGAAGCCTTCACGAAGCGAGCGGAGTTTGAGAGGATAAAACACTGGGAAGGTTGTGATCGTGCAGGAAATAAAGGCTCACACGAAAATCCAGCGTGGAGTGGCAGGAGAGGAGGGGAAGCTGCTCCAGCTGAGCTCCAAAGAGGATTTAGGGAGCTGTGACTCCAGCCAGGAGAGATCTCCAGAGACAAGGGATTTTCTGCTCTCACTCTTTGGGACTCGAATCTTCTCCAGCCCAGCAGGGAGGGAAACGGCGAGTGCAGGGAGGGGATTTCTGCATCCTGACTTATCCCGCAGGCTGGAGGCTCCAAATCCCACCTGGGGAAAAGCCACTCCCCCCCTTTCCCAGGTGAACCCACCCAGACAGGCACCAGCACCCAAACTGGAAAAGGGTTGGAATTCAGGCAAATCCCACAGGATGCACCCAGCCCATCCCTCAGGCTGGTTTAGGGTGGCGGTGTCCGAGCTCTGCCCTGGCACACGGAAGCTTGGCCAGCTCTTTTCCAAACAAATCCCATTTCTGTGCGGGAAAACTCACTTCGTGGATGTTCCTATAAGTCTTCCTCCCTTCATTATCCAGTAAAGAGAGTCATGGAATGGTTTGGGATCAAAGGAACCTTCCATCTCATCCCACCCCTTTCCATGGCAGGGACACCTCCCACTGTCCCAGGCTGCTCCAAGCCCCAGTGTCCAACCTGGCCTTGGGCACTGCCAGGGATCCAGGGGCAGCCACAGCAAATCTGGGAATTCCAGCCCAGGGCCTTCCCCTGCGGAAGGTGTCCCTGCCTATGGCAGGGGGTGGAATGGGATGGGATTTAAGGTCCCTTCTATCCCAAGGGATGGCTCCCCTGGATTTCGGAGCACTGAAGCATTTGTGTTTTAAGGATTGGGCTGATTTGATGATATCTTAAACTCTTAAAGGCAGATTTTGATCTGCCAGAGGTCTCAGCTTCCTCCACGGCCAACAGCATGACAGACACACCGGAAAAGACAAATCCTGATGGAGAATCCAAAAAAAAAAAATCCCTGCAGTTGGCTTGGGATGTGACTGAATTATCAGGATTTTGTGCTGCTGATTCCTCTGTGTCTCTGCTGCAGCCTCTCTTTGTCTCTCTTCTGCTCCCTTTTAATCAAGGACACAAAGGAAGTGAGATTAAATCAGCCCCTGATTACTGAGGTGGGAGGCTGGAAACAAACAGGCCCCAAACAATTCCAAACAAAAGGAGATCGGGATGCAGAATGTCCTTAGAGAAGTTAAACGTGTGGGAAAATCTGGACCAGCTTTGTTGGGAGCCCCGCACTGCCAAGACCTTTCAGAGTGGTCACAGAGATGGGGACGGTGTTGCAGGTTGGAAGCAAAAACCCAATTCGAGGAAAAGCTGAGCAAAGGAAAATAACCCAGGGATTTTCTCTTCGACGGGAAGTGCATCATCACCATGGCCTCACCAGGAAGGTGCTGAATCAGATCCGGGGAATTACAGAATCCCAGAATGGTTTGGGTTGGAAGAGACCTTAAATCCCATCCCATTCCACTCCTCTGTCATGGAATGCCCACCACAATCCCAGGGTGCTCCAACCCCAGTGTCCAGCCTGGCCTTGGGCACTGCCAGGGATCCAGGGGCAGCCACAGCTGCTCTGGCAATTCCAGCCCAGCCCCTCCCCACCCTCCCAGCCAGGAATTCCTTCCCAATATCCCACCTAAATCTCTTCTCCTTTGGTTTTCTCCTTCTCCTCTCACCACCTGCCCAAGGAAAGTCGCTCTCCCTCTCTTTTACAAACCCCCTTTAAACACTGAAAGGCCACAAAGAGGGATCTTCCCAGAGCTGCCACCTCTCCAGGCTGAAGGGGAAATTCCAGCCGGGAAAAAGTATTTGGAGAGACTGAAAATCTCCATTAAACTAATTACAGCCATCAAAAATCTCCTCTGAGAGCTGCTGCTTTTCCAGATGCAGTCTGAGGAGGAAAACACTCCAGAAACCATCTCCAGATGTGCTGAGGATGGTGCTGAGCCAGAGGTGGCTCATCCCGTTTTTCCTGTGTTTTCTTGGGATTCAGGAATTTACCGCTGACTGCAGCAGCGCCAAATCCTCCCTTCTCATGGTGACTGACTACTCCTGAGAGATTCCTAAAATCCCACCCAGCTTCCCAGGAATGTCCTGGCGTGGTTCAGCCTCGAAGTCTGGACCCAGCACATCCTCAGGAAAAGCGGGCACGGTTCATTTGTCTCTTTGAATCCCAACCCACCCCGAGACAAGCTTTGTATTCAAAGCTTTGCTCCCAACTGTATTTTTTTTTTCTTTTTTGTTCCGATTCCATTGTTTGGATCGAGCCAGACTGTGCTTCTTTAATGTGCCCCCCTCACGCTCGGCTGCTGGCTCCATTAGTCACACCAAGACAAAAACACAACCGGATGCGGCAGCAGAAATCGTTTGATGCCCTCAAATCCTCGCCCATAAATAAGCTCCCCACACCCAGGTGGGTTTGCTCTGAAGATTCTATCAGGCTCCCTTCGTGGATGTTGCTGAAAGTCAGGAATTGCAGGGCTTGGAGGAGCAAGCTCATTATTTTTTCCCTCAAAAAAACACAAAACAAAACAAAAAAAAAAGTTGTTATGTATATCTCTGTGTGTGAAGCAACAATTTCTTTGGCTGACTAAAATTCCAGTCGGAGTTGACAAAGCTTGGACTGCTTGTGTGTTTAAACCCACGACAACCCTGACATTTCATAAGGTTTTTGCTCCAGGCATTGGATAATTTCCATTACGATTTTAATATTTAGGGAAATTGAGGCCCCAGAGGTTTCCCTGCTCGGTTATTTTGCTCCAAGAACCTCGGAGAAAGTTGATAGGCTGGTATGATCTTTCTTCCTGGGCCAAGCTGGAACTTCATCTCTGGCTGATGGGAAAAATGGTTCTGGAAATACAACAGCAGCGAAAGGAAAGCCATGGAAAACCTCCATTGGATAAAGTGGGAAGCGCGGAGATAAAGGATGAGGAAAAGGCTGAGCTCCTTCTTCTTTAATAAAAAGCCACCCATTTTCCAGGTATTTGAGCTGGAAAACAGGGATGGGGAGCAGAATGGAGCCCCTGAGCCAAGGGGAAGAGTTCTGGGAGCTGCTGCAGCACTTGGATACGCATAAATGTATGGGGATGGATGGGATCCCCAAAAGGAGCTGAGGGAAGTGCTCAGGGAGCCCCTCTCCATCACTTTCCTGCAGTTGTGGTATCCAGGGAGGTCCCAGGCGACTGCAGGATCCCAGATGGGACAAGAAGGGCTGGAAGGAGGATTCAGGCAACTCCAGGCCTGTCAGCCTGAGCTCAACGCCGAGGAAAGTCAGGGAGCAGATCATTCTGGATGCCAGGAAAAGCAGAGGATCAGTCCCAGCCAGTCTGGGTTTGTCAAAGGCAGGGTCTGCCTGAGCATCCTGATCTTCCAGGGCAGCAGGGCCTGCTCCATGGATGAGGGAAAAGCTCTGGATGTGACTGCCCGGGCTTCATAAACGATTTCCCGCTGTTCCCCACAGAATCCTCCTGGAGAAACTGCGTGCTCCTGCCTTGGATGTGTGGAGAAAGCACTGGGAAGTGGTGGGGATGGAGTTAAACCCAGCTTGGTCACTCCCAAGGTTCAGTCCCGGGGCCATTCCTTGTTTAACACCTTTACTGAGGAGCTGGATGAGGGCATGGAGGCACCCCCAGCTCCGGAATGCCACAGTCGGATGAACTCCACCTCAAATGTGCCCGGGGAGGAGTTTCCTGTGGGCCTGATATTTCTGAGTCTGAGAAATTTCGGCCTGCTAGCAGCTGCTAACCTTTTACCAAGGGAAAAACATCTCGAGAAAGCTTCTTCTCAAAACAATCTTGGTAAAAGAACTGATCCGTTCTCAACACAATCTTTCTCCAGGTGATGTTTTGCCTTTCTAGTTCTGTTTCTCCAGTTTAACCAACGGGATTAGAGCGGTGTTGTTCCTGTTCACCAATCGTGTTAAGTCTGTATCAGAACACCTTATAAAAGGTAGAAAGAATCAGACAATAAAACCCTCTCAATGTTCTTTACCTTCTAAAAAGTATTTAGAGCCATTCATTTCTTTGTGTCCTACAACAGCACCTCGGGATAAATCCAAGCCTTTAAGTGATTTTTAGGGTCAGGAAGCTGTGAGTTTATTCCTGGCCAGGGTTTGAAAATAGCCAAGACAAAACCTTTTCACCTATTTACATATTTTTAGCAAAATAAAAAAAAAAAAAAAAGAAAGTTTATTGCTTCTAAATTACATCATTCTCTTTAATTGATATTCCACCCTCTATTGGCTATTGATTTCTTCTTTTTTCTCCAGGTGGTGTTTGCCTTTCTAGTTCTGTTTCTCTAGTTGAACCAATGGGATTAGAGAGGTGTTGTTTCTATTCACCAATCAAGTCTGTATTGAAACACCTTATAAAAGGCAGTAAGAATTAGACAATAAAGCCTTCTCTGTGCTCTTTCCCTTCTGAAAAGTATTTGGAGTCGTTCATTCTTTTGTGTGTCCTACAACGACAGCTTCCAGCAGCTTTTTTAGGATCCAGAAACTCCCCAAGGCTCGGCTTCCTCACAGACCTGCCCAGCACCCTTTGTCCCAAGGGGAGTCCTTGGCACAACCTCACTGTCTGCACCAACAAAAAATCCAAAAGGATTTTTCCATGGAATTCTCTGCCATTAGAGCTTCTTCTTCTTCTTCTTCTTCCAGCTGTAAAACTGCTGAGCTGCTGACCTGGGCGCGACACAAATATTGCGCTGAGGTGAATAGGACTGGTTTTATATGGATTTACTCCTCGTGGGATCAGCCCTGGGATCCCTTCCAGCTCAGGATATCCCATAATTCAGTGTAGAATAAACAGATTTACCAGCAAGTTTTTTCCACCTGCGATGGGCTGTTCTCCCTCTGGGGCTGTGTCGTTTATTCCCGTGGACGTGAAGACGATGAAAGACGGAGCAGCAGGATTAAATAAATATTTAGTGAACAAAGCTGATTTTGAAAAACAGAGCCAGCCCAGCCTTCTGGAACACATCAGTTTTATCCGCCGTGATGAGAGCCACAGGAACCTGCTGAGCATTCGGGCTTTTGGTGACTTATTGCGCTCTGAAATGCCTGGGAATGGCATTAAACCAACCAGCAGAATAAAAACAGTCCTGGAATAATGGATCAAGGGCTTTGCTGCGCAGGTTCCTGTCGGATGAAAGTCAAACAAGCAGTGGGCAGCTTGGGGACACGCCTGGATCTCAAGAACATCCAAAAAAAAAAAAAAAAGGACATTTTTCACCTGTCACTGATGAAAAGCAAAGACTGGAACAAAACAAGGCTCTAAATAGAAGGCTCCAGATGGATCCTGGCTGACAGCATGGAAGAATTTTCACATTCTACCTCATAAATTCCAGAAATTTGGACGTTTTCACTCTGGACGCCCTCCTGGGCACTCCCCCTTCCCAGGTCACCTCCACAGGGCACCTGGCTCCAAGCTTCAATGTCCAGCCTGGCACTGGACACTTCCAGGGATCCAGAGCAGCCACAGCTTCTCTGGGAAAGCTGTTTAACACCCCCACCCTCCCAGCCAGGAATTCCTTCCCAATATCCCATCTAACCCTGCCCTCCGGCAGTTTGCAGCCATTCCCTGTGTCCTGGCACTCCAGGCTCTTGGAAATTGTTTCTCTCCATGTTTCTTTCAGCTCCTTCAGCTCCTTTGAGGTCACCCCAAAGCTTCTCTTGTCCAGGCTGAACAATCCAAATTTTCCCAGCCTTTCCTCACAGTGGAGCTGCTCCATCCCTTGGATCATCTTGGTGGCCTCCTCTGGAAGAACAATTCCAACGCCAGCAGCACGAAATTGCTCACTGGGAGCGCCCCCACCCTCTCCCAATCCCGAATCCAGGGAGCTGCTCCACGGAATCAGCACAACCCAACGCCAGCTCCTGAGGCAGCATCACCCTCAAAAAGCCCCGGGCACAAAGTGGCTGTGAAGTCACCCTGAAACTCCTCCAGGGATGCTGGGATTCTGGAAGTGCTTCCAGAAATAGGATTCCCAAGCTGGAATGAGGCCTGGACAATTTCTGTGGCAGCCACCTTGGCGTGGGGAGTCCTGCCTGCCTGAGCCTGAGCACAAATTAGCAGGAACAGAAAAGGTGGGTGTAAAAACCCTGGAACGGGATGCTGGATATCAGCAGGAATTACATCCCAAAAAAAAAGGCAATAAAGGTTAAAAACGGGGAGCAGCACTGGAAGGCTGGGCCTGTCCACAACAAGGATAAATCTGGGAGAGGGATCTGCAGGATTGAGGCTGCCGGGCTCGCCGGGGACTCTCACACCAGTAATCCAATTTCCCCAGCGCTGGAAGAGGTTTTTATGGAATTCCGTCATCGCTGACTTTCTGCCAACAGCCCTGAGAGGTGATCCAAGAGTTTTGCCAACAAAGTGACTTTGAGCATCCCTTGCAGACCAATTCCTGGGAGCGAGCCTGGCGTGGAGGTGACCTGGGCTCAGGGTGACTCTCGGGTCTCCTGGGCAAACACAAACCGGGTTCAGTGAGGCACCAACAACTCCATCCCAGGAAAATATTCCCTTTACATTTTCCCCGGGAAAGATTTCCTTTTAGTGCCTTTCTCCTGCCTCTTCTAATGTTGGGAACGTCCTAGGGAACGGATCCTAACGGTGATGCTATTTATGGAATCCTGGGATGGCTTGGGTTGAAGGGACCTCGAAGTCACCTCATTCCAACTGTTCTGCCCAAGGAATTCCTGCCGCTAGGCCAGGAGACGCTTTCCACCCCACCACATATGGAAAAGGAAATATCCGTATTCAACCATGAAAAAACAAAGGCAAAGGCTTCTCCGCAGGAAAGGTCCAAGAAAAAAGTGGATGTTCACTGTTCCCTGGGAAGGTTTCCTTGGAGCAGATGGGGACGGCGACGTGGTCGCCCCATGAAGGGAGAATCCCGTGGGAATAGGCCACACTCTGAGAATTGGCAATAAAAATTCCACTGGAAAATGAGGCAAGAGAGCAGGAGTGAGGAAAATGAGTGGAACTGCAGCTTAGGGGGGATTCATCCAGTGGTTATTTCCATAGGATGCTGGATGTGATCCAGTGCCATGTTTCACAGCCTCAAGCCACCTCAGCAGGACCAAAACATTCCAGGTTCCTCGCACACATCCCAGAGCAGCCGCATCCCATCCCTGTGGGAAACCTCTGGAGCATCACGAGCATTTGAAATCAACTCCTCTCCCACGGAAAACCCACGATTCTGCAGGGAAGAATATCTGCTATTAAAAAAAAAATCAACCCAAATCAATGGAAAAGTCTCCTTTTGGCAGAAATCAGGAAAATCGGGTTCTCTGTTTTCAGGGAATCCCGGAGTTGTTTGGGTTGGAAGAACCTTAAAGCTCATCCAGCTTATCCACGGGCAGGGACACCTTCCCCTGTCCCAGGTTGCTCCAACCTGGCCTGGGACACTTCCAGTGCCAGCACAGCTTCCAGAAAGCCTTGCAGGGCTGGAAAGCTCCTTGGAGATTTTTGGTGTTGGCCCTTCAGAGCCGTGAGTTTCCCAAGGGAGATCCTTGGAAAATCGTGCACTTCTTACAACGCACCTGGATGTTCTCCTCAGCATCCCAGAAAGGATAATCCCATCCCAGAACACCCGGGTGGGAATATGGATATTTTTGGATGATGGAGACACCAAAAAATCCTTTCTTTTCCATGGCAGTGCGCCATTGACGAAAGTCCTGGAGAAGGCGGGAGTTGCAGGGACGCCGGAGTCTTCTTGGCCAGGTTCTGGTGGGAATCCAGAGTTTAAAATAATAATTAAAATTTGATAAGGAGCGAGGAATTTCTCTTTGAGGCATCAGCTGGGGCTGCTGGTGTTCTGGTGTTCGCAGAGCTCCTCTGGGCTCTGTTTGAAACTCGTTTTTATTTTCTATACAAGTGAGCCAGAGTCCCACTTCCCACGGGTTAATTCACATTCTTACGGAGAAGAAGCCATTCCCTATCCAGCGGTTCTTCCCTGAATACTGCTCTGGTTATTCTTTCCAAGGCATTTAACTCAATGAACGGGAGATGGCTGAATATTAAGCCAGTGAGTTTAGTAAAGGAAATGTCAGCGTGTTTCATCCAGGTGCATTAAAAATTCTAAATATTATTCCATCGTCTTCCTTATCAAACTCAATACCTGCAGCTTCCCTCTCAAATACATGGAATACACAGTCAGCATTTCCAAATTTCAGCTTTGGCATTGCTGGCATCCTCACTGAGCAAGATTTTGATGGCTCCAAGATCTGTTTTATCCCTAAAACGTGGTGGAATTTAGGGAGGGATGAGAAGGGATGAACAGAACAGCGGGGATGTGGCAGGGCTGAAATTTCGGAGCTGAGTCTCCCACAGTCCTTGTGCCATTGGGAAAAGTTGCCTGGAAATCGTCAGTGTTGTCCCAGACTGCTGGAAAAAGAAAATTTATGCTCTCCAAGGACTTCTTTAAGCACCCCTAGTGATCAACCTTATATATATTTTTAGATATTTATGTATATTTGTGTGTGTGACCTGCACTACTTCATTAATTAACTGACTGACTATAAAATCAAAGATTAGTTTTACATTCAAAGTCCATTTTTTT
>WBMY01016831.1:0-60751 GCA_013397315.1 Donacobius atricapilla
ATATATGTATGATATTGCTTTCCATTGGCTACTTTTGGATGAAATATAGGATTAGTCACATGGATTGCCTCCCAAGTTTACAGTCATTACTCACATACTCCTCAGATTTTTCATGCTCAGGAAAAATTCTTTGAATAAAAAATTGTTTGTACAAGTGTTCATGCAGAACAAAATTAAAGAGATCATGAATAATGATAGCAACAAATCTGTTTATTTTGTTCCAACAATTGCCTGCAGTTTTTGTTTTGCTTCACAATATTCATTCAGCTGCCGTAGTCAGGAATATGGCACATTCCTTTTGTTGGCAAGACTGGGAGAACTGAGGGAAAGAAGCTTCTCTGTCTCTAAAATATTTTAGGATCTTCAGCTAGTTAAAACTCAGTCCAGGAGGTGCAGAATCCTTTCTGTGGAATGCTGAGCACAACACTGTCTCTGGCTTTTGGTTCTATGAGTACTCAGTACCTTCCAGGAGATGCTTCATGGCAATTTGTTTCCTATTAACATTTACAAACAATCTGAGATTGCAGTGTTGTCAGAATGTGAATGGCTTGTAAGTACTTGTTGAAAGATATATGCTAACATGGACTTTTCCAGGCCCATGGAAACAGAGGCTTCTTCGAAAAATGCAGGATTAGACCATGGCACCACTCATTTTCAGCCAAGATTTACAAACATGTATACAGAGAATACATCCTTCACAAAGTGGACAAGAAAATCCCTTCAAACTTTATTAAACAAACAACACTTCTGGATGTGGGAGGCTAAGATTTGCACAAGAACTCCTACCAAAATTAAAGAGATTTGATTATGAGGTAGGAAGTTGTCCTCTAGTCTCTGTTCCCTTAATATCTTGTTTCCTATGATGGCTTAATATATTTGAGACAAGCCTATCACTGTGTGTTTAGGATAAGGAAAGAAAATGATCTATGCACATGAGACATCTCATTGCTGAGAGACACAGATGGAAAAAAAAATTATATTATGGAATCTGCTAGAAAGGTAACTCTGTTTCTAATATTTTTGCATTAATAGAGCATATTCTTCTTCAAATATGCCTATTTAACTAATTTAATTTCATTTGTAAAAATGTAGCTCTCTGAAATTGTCAGTGATATGATAAAGCTAATTAAGACATGCATGGTGTTAACAGTTTCATTAGAGGAGATAATATTGCACAAGAAAAATAAGAAATCATTATGATGAATGCCTCAACATTACATTACATGTTAATGAAGTGTAAATGATCTAATTATTTTTGAAAGAATACAGATTCGATTAAACTGTCGGAATTAAATTGGAAAGGACAGCCTATTGTACTTTTTATGTACAGACAAGTTAGCGTTAATTAGGCACAATCTACAGGAACAAATGAGGCACAACCCTCGGTGAACAATCATGTATCCGTTGCTCAAGGCAGGTTTCATAAAGAAATATATTAGGGAAAAAATTGTAAGTCAATTAAATACAGTGCTTTAGCAGTGGGAGGGAAAATGAGCAAAATATCGGTTCCCTCCCCCTACATTTTGAGTGTTTATAATGCAATCACTCTGCCTGTTCTGCTCCATCACTAATTTCATAAATACTAATTTTGCTGATGAGACATTTTGATTGGTTTGCCATCTACTTTCCACAAATTACTTTCTGGAGGCAGCATGGATTTCGGATGGAATTCTTTTTCTTTGGGCTCTGTTCTCTGCTCTGACCTAAGGTAAGGTAAGAATAAAATGAAACTAGTTGGCCTTGCAGGTGAGGAAGAATGGATCACTCAACCACTGTTTGACTTCACCTGGATGTTCCTAAGGGACTGATAGTTATCATGTGAAATTTAGCCTAAATCAAACTTAATTTTAGTTTCTTTATGCTACTTTATGCTACATTTTCTCTGTGTTTCAAGAGTCTTCTAAAGACCCACATGCAACTGCAAACATGGCATTAAAATGCGTTGAAGAAACAAATATCTACTTGATTAGTTCAAGTTGATTCAAAAGTCCTGGAGAATATGGATATATCAGTAAGGTTCTTGTATAGCTGGGTGTTTCATTCCAATGACATTGAGGTTCAAGGTTTTCTAGCCTTGTACATTTAAGGAATGGAGGCAAAGAAGCCTACTGACTCTTCACCTAGTTAAAGGGAGATCTGAAAAGAAAAAATAAACCTGCTGATATTGTTATTAGTCAACTACCCTCAACATTTTGTTGACCCCCCCATAAAGACCAAGTGCATAAAGTAGAGCTGAACAAGTTGTTATTGCACATAAACTGATGTTGCTCTATGCATTGTTGTGTACCTGTACAACTTGTTTGTAGGAGTGATGTAGCTTATTGACTAGCTTATTGACTGAGGCTTCCTCAATGTGCAGAAAAGAAATCATAACTCTACCCATCCTTATCCCCACACACTCCCTCTCCTTCCACTCCTCCTTATTTAAGTGAACCTCTTTTTTCAATGCTTACACACAAAGCAACATGCGTAATCCGCACAGTTTACAAAGCATCTTGTGACAAGGAGTTCCACAGCTCCACAAACTACTTTTTTAGCAGTTGCTTGCATACACACAGCCATTTGACATACACTAGGAGTTCGTTCATGTCAAAGGTTATTCAGAATAACTTTACTCCAAAAATTAATATAACACAAATGAGATGACATGACTGTACACACAGTTATTCAGGAATTTTAGTTCTATATAAAATACCCTATAAAAAAGAAAAATTATTTATTATTATTGTTCCTGATTTTTCCGCTGGATCTCACTGCTGAGAGAGGATGAGACCCTTCTTCTTTTTGATCAGGTTACCAGGAGAGCACTGGACAGCTGCTGATGACCTGGAGCATATCCACCTGTCTTGCAGTATCCAAGAATACACGTTTTATCAAAGGAGAGCACTATGCAGACCCAGATGGACCACCCCTTGCCAGTTGTGTAGATGAGTGGCAAAGCACACTGGCGTGTTGACACGTCATTCTGAACAGATCAGATGCATCTTGTGGCTCTGGGCTCTGCTTGCCATGTCAAAGCTAATCTCCTCAACCTGACTACAGAAATCGAGACAGGACCAAACTGCAGTTAAAATACTGCAGTGTACATGACTGCTTCCATCTGGTTTCAGTTATTCCATAAAATAAAAAGCATAATAAATTCCATAAAATAAAATACACCTAAAAGCATAATCATGGATAAAAACCTACTGGGCTGGGTAGCAGAGGTCTTTGTTGGAGCCCTCATAACTAATATATATATAATCAGTGCCACAAAACATAAAATACAGTATTTTGCCAGGAACTTATAAAGGTATTGAGGATTATTCTCTTGTTACCTCAAGTAGATTAAGAGAATAATAATTTTCAGGTAATATTTGTTAATCTTGTGTACTATATTGTCACATTTCAGGTTTTTGAAATTACTTTTGCCCATAATTATTTCTTCTCTCTCTATTGTGTATAGCACAAGCTATACACAAGAGAGAAATAGAAAGCTTTTTACATCCTGAGGTTTGATATGCAATAGTTAACCACAACTTTTTTTTTCACAGCCCCTACTCGGTTCACCCAAATGACAAATGATACATTTTTATTAACAGAGCACTGCACAGGCACATCAAAGCATCACTTCCAGGGTGCAATACTTCAGGAAGGACTGATAACATCCATGCAATTGGTGGGAAACAAGCCACAAAACAAGGGTTGGATCTTGGGTTCAATGTAAACACCAGTTCTGAGACAACAGAGGGGCCACAGGCCTTTGCTCAGAGTTAGGAGGCAGATGGATTTAATCTGGTGTTTTCATTTTACAGGCTGTCCTTCTGGATCACACAGAGCAGAGGAGGTACCTTTGTACCAGAATCCTATGGGACTGGAGGTGACTTCTTGCAGCACCTTCCTTTCAGCCTTATGTGCCATCATGCTACTACAAAGGTGGATACCAAAAAAAAGTTTGACTCTACCCATTACGGCACCAGAAATCTGTTCCATCACAGCCTCACTTCTCTGGTATCTGTCATCTGCTAGTTCCTGTTGCAAATACATTTATAGGTGGGATATGACCACTGATTCTGCGTCAACATTGTCCTTAAGCTTTAAGGACTGTTCTCCTGCTAGTGTTTACCTTTCTGATTCATTTACAGAGACAATAATTTCCCTGCTCGGCTTAGTTTTGAGTGTCTCTTCTATCTCTTTTATTTAAATGGGAATCTCCACTCTCCCAGTGACATAGTGATCCCTCACAGTACATCTTCTAGTCTGAGCTCATTTGTTTCAGACAGGAGTGATATCACCTGAACACAGCTTTCTTGGTGAAGTCTCGCTGATACAATAAGAACTTTGAATAATGTTTCTAAATTTATTAACTTTGATTTTCCATTGATCTTTCTCATATCCAGTTTTAAACTTCTGTTAGGTTAGGTTCTCTTAGGTTCCCCAAAATGCTGCCAAAAAAGGAGATCATAAGAAAAAGAACAAGGCTACAAAAGCACCTAACACGATTATTGTCTGGATGTTAAACTCTTAGAATCAACAGCTCCTACTGTACTTTACTATTTACTATATGCTAATGTAGATATAGCCTAAGACATCAAAACTTTAGTATTGGCTGGGATCTGAGATAATGCTTCCCTTTTGACTACTAGTTTCTAGTGTGGTAGTCACTGTAAAGCTCCTGCCTCATTCATCCTCATATTCTACTGCCAATGTATAGATACTGTAAAAAACCTGTCAATTTTAAGTATTTAATTCTTGCTCTTTTTTTTTTTTTTCCATGTATCATTGTCATAATGGTAATCAAATTTATTGTCATAGTCATTTGAAATATAATATGGGCTAACTAACTCAAAAGGGTCAGTTACATGTAATTTTCCAGATTGATTTTATTAATCCAATACAGTCATTTATTCCCTGGATGAAACATAATATGTTAACTAAGCATTTATTTTATAAATATACAAATAAAATACTAAAAAAAAATTACTCAAAACTACTTACGATATCAGGATTCATCCAACAGCTTTTAAAACATTTTAAAATTTGATACAAATAATTAAAAATTAATAAAATCCAACATTTTCAGGTTTCTAAGGGAGTATCATGTATCTGAGAGGACAGTTTGAGACCAATAATACCATAAACATTATGCACATTGAAATGAAGAATAAAACACTTTACTTTTTTTTTCATGTAGTGCTGTAAAAAAATCTAGTAGCATTAAGTCAACAGCATATACAGTTATTTAAATGGAGTTATGAAATGTCCCATATGTATTAGTTTCAGGCTACTAACAGAAACTTCCGATAATTTAAAAAATAATTGGTGTTCTACTTTCATATACATGTCCACAACTTGATTTCAAATGAATAATGTGAATATACTAAATGTGACAGTGAAAATTACTTTTACATCTTCTAGATATTGCCTTTATGCAGTACAAAATTTTTGAAGAAACCCAAACAGTCTATCATTGCATTAAGATTTATTGCCAAATATGGTTTGTTTAATAGCAATGAAAATTGCAGAATTGGATATACAAGATTTCACATGTTTACGAAATAACTTGCCATATGAAATCAAGTCCAGATAGACATCTCATCTTCTTATATATTTTAAGAGAGTGTGCTTAATTTAATATGTGTATTCAGGTTTCTTCGGTGTTTTGAGGCTTCTCCATAGACGGAGAATAGTTTTATTGTAAGTTTGTACATTCCATAGCTAAAACCCACTTTTCTTGAAAAGGTATGAGATGACTTTAAAGCAGACTGAGAGAACCTACAGAGTAGAATCTGAAGGGAGCTGCAATAAATATGTATCTTTTGCTTACAAGCATTTATGCAAGCATCAGGTTTCTTCACCCAAAGTAACTTTTTTGCAACACTTCTGTATTCTAACATTTCCCATTAATGAGACACAGAATCCACAAGCACTACTGAATGTGATACGGAAGAATCAGCCACTTAATGAATTGCAATATATTTGATTAAACTATATGAGTAATTTGCATGTAGTAGGAAGTAATGACCATTCCATTTGATGTGCATTAGTGTTCCAATTTCTCCTCACTGCCTCTATTTTCTCTGCCGTAAAAGCCCAACCACATTTTGCAGGAAACCAACTCACTTTCCTACCACATTTGTCAAAAGAGCCAAACTCCTGCAGGCCCTTTGCTAGAATGGACAATTTCAGGAGCTATAGTGACAATGAATAAAGAGGTCAAAGTACTTGACTGGATTTATGGTACATTAAGAGACTGCTGCAGCCATGGTGGTGGAATTAGGGCAGCCATTTAACTCAGCTACAGGGACCAAGATCCCAAGGTGAACATTTTGTAGTGAGTTGCAAAGTGTCTACAAAATATCTCTACAATCCACATGCCGTAATCTTTCTCAGTTTGGAGACTTCTAACAGGGTTAGTAGTAAAACTCTAATAAGATGATGGCCCTATGTGGTATGTACTTTGAATCCCTTGAGAGCTTTTTACTTATCTGTAAGACGTTCCCGCAAGTTTAATTTTGAAAACCTCCACTGTAGTAATGATTCCTGATGAACTATGATACTATTATATATACTCTGTAAGCTTTTAATATAACAGTCTCCACCTAAATGGATTTTCTCAATGGAAAACAGATTTATTTTTAACTTTATGACTTCTTATACTGTAATTTGATAACTATAATGCCAATAGGTTAATCATATTGATGAAGTACCCAGAGAGACTGTATTTAACACCGCTTACCCTGTGGAAAAGTAACCTGATTTACTGGAAACCTTTTCACCTTTAGTGGCAGGGGAATAACTGCTAGTTTGGCCCTGTGTTCAAACATATAATTCCATAGGCTGGCATGTAACCCAAAGGCAATATTACCACTGAAGGATTGATCTGAATTAACAAGCTTTAAAAAGGGGGAGGGGAGAGAGTACATGGAGAGGGGAAAGCAGGGAAAGACAAAGAGAGAGTTCTGTGGCAGGCGAGTACACACTTGGTATCTTTCTTTGTATACGAAATTCTCTTTCAGATTGTTGTTTGGGCAAATTATTTCTGCTATAGAATCAAGATAATTGCTAGCTCCTTTGTAAGTTTTCTGAATTCACATGGTGGATATTAGCTGAGATTTTTATTTGTAAAGACCTGCACAAGATGAATGAAATGTTACTAAGTTCATATATGAAGACTAACAAACAATTTCCTTCAGGAAAACAAAGGATCACTAGTAAATTTCTTTCTTCTGAAACATACAGCTGCAAGCAATTTGTTCAGTAGTTTTACCGTGTATCTGGAGAATTTGCAGAGATCAAACAGAATGCAAAGGTGGCCTTCATTGCATCAGTCCTCTGTCTCTCTATGAGTGCATTTCCTTGCAGCAGAAGTCTTAAACTCAGCGCTGCTGTTTGGTGTGCCCATGCTCACCAAAATACATGATTATAGGAGCTGCAATACCTGCAGACTACCAGCCATTGGATTACAAGATTGCCAGTAACTGAAAAGGATAGCCTGGAGTATCTCCCTCCTTGAACCAAACAGTACTTCAAAATAAATTTACTCTTCATTACCTAAGAAATACATTCTCTGGGGGACAGCCATCCTTGAAACACAGCTGGCACAACTGAATTTTCAGGCATTGGTGAAATATGTACTCTATTAAATAATACTAAATAACCTGGGCTGAAATCATGGGTATAACAGATAATTCAAATTATCTGGTTTTTATTAAAAGAGAGAAGTAAATTATGTCCCAGTGATGGTGGTAATGCAGGCAGCATGATAGCTGGAGTGACACTGCTGGTGCTCAGCACTACAGTGGTGTGGCCTGGGGTCCTCATAAGGAGTTAAACCTCATACTATGCTGAACTCTACTTGTCATAAGCTGCTTTAGTTTGAGGCTTCCTGGGGATTCAAAGGAGGGCAACCTGGGCTGGAAAACGATAGGTATGTAAGGAGTTAACTTTTTTAAGCAGGTAGGCAAGAACAGTTTATAGTGCTGACGGATGGCTAAATGCCATAGCACCACTCTTGATTTATTTGCTTCTCTTATGCAGCCTTGAATTTCAGAGGGAGACAAGAGGCTTAATTTAGCTAAAGGAAGAGCACATTTGGGACTTCTACAGCTCAGTTGTTTCCTCGATCTGCAGAAAAAGGCAGAGGAGCTGTGGGGGGCAGCATTGTCAAGTGCACCCACCAGCGCTATCAGTACAATTTTTATTTCAGCATAATTGAAAGAAGACAATTATGACTCATTCAGTTAAATATAAGATATGGAAGGGGCAATGTAAATACATGGAAATAATAATGGTGTATTGTGTTTCAGATGAAAGAAGAGAGCTGATCTATTGCCAAAATTTATGATATGAATCATAAATTTTGTAATACTTGACACTCCTTTAGTAGCCTCTGTTATGGAAGTAATGCAAAAAACACAGGGGAATTTCTGTATTGTTTCATTTTAGCAGCTTTGCAGATTTATTATGGAAATGAACTTGGAAAAAGATGAGCTCTGCAGAAGGCAAATAATAAAAGAAATGAGATAATTTATTCATTTTCCAAATCTTATTACTGTTACTTCAGCCCCAAAATTCTGAAATTTGACCTTGCAAATGTTTGGGTATGGACAGGCATTGTGTAGATAAAGAAAAGAACACATGCATAGATGTAACATCCCTGAAGCCAACAAAGATATTTTAACATAAAAAAGCATTTGAGGAATGCATTAGGCTTGGAGACCCTGGTCTTGTATTTGCTGTCCACTATACCAAACACTATTCTCAAGGAAAAAGCCCCTCAGTTTTCTCAAAGATTTTACCATCTAACTGTACAACAAGAATCTAATAGATTGATGTTAACAAAATAATGGGATGTGAAGCACAAAGTAACGCTGAGGTAGTCATGGACAGCATAAGCAACCATGGTCCAGTATGACTGTCAAGCACCTAATATTTAGGGTGCTGGAATTTTACTCTGAGTTGTATCAGCTCTGCCTTTGTCACAGTCCCTCATTCCTGACTCCTTTTGATTTTTTCAGTTAATGAACTACAATCCTTGCTGTACTTCAGGGGAAACAAACAAGAGTATATGTAAAATATGTTTGGAAATGGATTTGCAGTACTACTCCAGCTCTCACTGAGTTGAGTCTTTCATCAGAAGCTAATTTAGAGAAGTGATTACTATGCATGTCCAGTGGGGCCCTCAACATGGACCTATTCCTAATAATTAGTAGTAACAAAAGCAATATATAGTAAAAAAAGAACAGTATTCTACTTGCATAATGGATTAAGGTTTTCTTTTGCTAAACTAGCTTCAGATGCACACTTTAAAAATATTTTTTTTATTTCTTTTTTTAATAATTTGATGGGGTAAAATGCATTATATATTTCTGATGATTCTAAATATGATTAAGTTTTCACCTTGTGGCAGATAGGCACCGATGGTTTCATGCTCTTGCTGCCTGTTCTACAATTGTCCTCTTGAAACTCCTGGTATTACCTCTGTTATTTGCCAGTATCAGTTCCCAAATTGAAGAGAGTTTTAGGGTAAACAACACACCCCAAGGGCAAGTCAGGACAGCACCAGAGAGGAGATATCACTTTTTTAGATGTCTTAGGATGAACCTGAGTTCCTTTACCAGCATTTGGATTCTGTGTCATGGTTGGAACTAGCACACAAGACTGCCCTATTCTGCTTCTCAGTGATACAGACATACTCAGTATGCAAGGCTGAACGTGAATTTCCTCTCTCCTGAGAGAATTTTCTGATTTCTTAGAAAGCAGAGAGGTTTTTTCATTCTGCTGAGTTTTTCTTTAAAAACTAGTAACGTCTGAAAACAGGTTCAAAAAGCACGAGTGTTAATGGGGAATATAATGTCTAAAGCTGTGTTCTTTTTAAAGATGGAGAAAGTGAACTGATAATGGCAAGGATGAAAGAGGAAAGAATAAAATCTGTTTCAGGGTGAAAGGACAGAAATATCCAGTCACTAGTTTTCAGAAATCTCTAGACTAATCCTCTATGTCCAGTACAAAGAATGCTGGTAAGTGAAAGCTTTTGCTACTGTTAGAGAATGTGTGACCAGGTAGATCTGTACTTTACTACCACTGAGTTTTTCTAGAATCTCTGCTCTAGAAAGGGGGTTTTCAGTGCAGAAACTTGCTGCAAAACTTAAGGTTTTATTGCAGATGTAGTAAACCAGTGTTCATGGAATAGTAAAAACCTAGAAACATATGACCCAGAATTACTGGTACTACACTTAGAGAAGTACTTTAAGAAGTATTTAATTCACTGTTTGACTGGTACTTGTGAAAGTGGAATTTTTTTTTTAAAGAGGAAATGTGCTGCGTTAAATTGCTCCATCCCTGCTGTGCTGATGGATACCTTGTCTCTTGCTATTGACTGTAGTGGTTGTGGCTCTAGAATAGGGCTTGCCAAACTATTTACAGTGAAATTAAAAATCCCGAAATATTCGAACGCTTTGAATCCCATTTCAGCTTTATGAAATGGACTTATTTCACAAATAACAAAATGTTGTTTATCTTTTAACCATCAAAATTAACACCAAAACCCAGATGAAAGCTCTGTGACCCTCACAGGCCTCAGTACTCTTGCAGATGCATGCTTTGCAGTGTGAGATATTTGGTGTTCTAAAATGCAAAAGTTCATTTAAATTTTAAATATTTTAACAGCTAATGCAGTGATTTCAGTCCTAGTGTTCAATACCAATTAATTCAAAATAAGGTTTGTTAAATTGAATCTGTGCAACAATGCCAACTGTATTCCATAGCATTTCATAGATGTTTTTGTCTTCTGGATAGCAGACAAGTTTGCTTTCTTCAGTTGCCTGCCATATATGACTTAGAGCTTGTTTATGTGCAGGTGCAGGCGGGTGGTAGGGATATCAACCATTTGGGAAAGTCACAGGTTTTGGAAAATCCTGTGAACCTGGGTTAAGCTAAGAGTACAGAAAGTGAAGAAGAGACAGGACATGACACAATGCCAGATCAAAAATTGTTTGTTAACAGCAGTCTTCTGGAAAGGCCCAGTGCTAAGGATTGGTTTGAAAAGTTCCTAGGGTTTGTTGAAGAGCATCTGCTGGGAGAACACAAAAGGAAAAAGGAGTAGGAAGAATTTTCTCCTGTGGAGAAGATTCAAAACCACTGCAGAACAGCAGATGAAAATATCACCATGTAATTATTCTGAAACAAATATGTACTGTGACCCAATAATGAAGTACAGCTGAATAAGGAGTTGACACTGCCTCTAGATAAATTTCATCTCATATTGCTGCCCTGTATGCTTCGAGTTCAACCAAATCATCTTTCTTTCATAAGATGTGCAGAGATAGCTATAGCTAAATGGTGGCATCATAGTGAACACCTGTGTGGTTTGCTGGACCTGTGTGAGACCTTCATGCTATATTTTATATGGATGAGTAAGTGGATTCAGTGTAATTAACTTTGGAAAGTATTTAAGGCATTATGTAGCACTTGACAGTATACGAGGAGGAGCATTTTTAATTTTCTCTTTGTCTTATGGAGAGCAAACCCCACTTACTGGTTTGCTCTCCACAAGCCAATGAGGAAACTTAGAATGCTCCTCATCATATACATTGCTGCTATCCTGAAAGATGGTGTTTCAGTACAATCCACACAGGCTGAGTTATGCCAGCAGTGATGCCAAAATCCTCTTGGCAACCTGGGCTGAAGGGCAATAGCAGTAGTGTTTTATCGCATCACCTTTTTTATCTGGAGGCACTTTATTCCTACTAATTATAAGGGCACAGAAGGCATCACTTACATTGAGTCAGGAAGCATTCTACATTGGTACTACAGCCATCCATCTAGTTAGGCACAGAGAATGCTCATCTTGAAAAGGAGACCCACTAAACCAAGATATTCCTGTTTCAGTCTTTGCTTAATAATGGTTTTATTTACTTATTATGAGTCATGGATGGCTCTTTAAAGGACTGCTGCTTTTACTTGTAAACATCTAGAACACATTTCTCAGGGAAAATATTTATTGATGCCTCTTTTATCAGAAATGTCACTAGAATAAAATAATTTTCCACTACATGAGTTGGCTAAAATACAGGCATCATGACAGAAGCCAATAATTCAATGTAAGATATTGATGGTCACACACGCCGCTTTCCATTTTGAAAAGCAGCATCATTCTGTGAGGTTCATGAACAGCCCATTCATCATTCCTAGCACATTAGGGATCCCTGCTATGTCACAGAATCTCTTTTTGATGTGCTATCACTGTTGTTGGCTACATAGCAAATTACTATATTTAGTGTACTGCCTAACCAAATCAGCTGTTGCCGGTGTGAAAATTGGAATGTTATTTCCTCTTCAATCCCTGCTAGGTTCCAGCTAAATGTCTGGAGAGCACAACTGACAGAACAAAACAATTGCCCAGCATAACAGTACAGAACATGAACACTGAGATACATAAAGACCCACATGATGTGCTCCACAAGTTAACACAAACATAATTGCCTTTTAATTTCCTACTGAGTTTTCAGGTGTATCCAGCAGTGCCACTTGCAGTATCTTATGAAGGCCACTCTAGAAGAAACAGCTATGCTCATAAGTGCACCACTTTTATTCTGCAATTGTCTTTACTTCTCATTTTCTCCATTTTGCTAGCTATGGCTCCAGCTGTCTGCTGTGTTTGATTTGTGTTCTGGCATCCTCTCACTGAACCACAATAATCAATTTTTCTCACTCAAATGAAGTGGCTACTTATCTAACAAACTTAGATGTGCTTATTCCAAATGGAAGCGACTGTTCTGATTCAAGCACAATGGTTCTGATTTATCAGAACTGTTCAGCTATCCTTACCTTTACATTTTTATAAGCACATATAATAACCCAGTTCCCCCATTCTCCTCATGCCACACTCCTTCCAGCTGTTCAGCAGGTACAGGTACAACTTGAGCTTCTGGCACTCTTCCTGGACTGGATGTTCTTCTAGTTCACCAAACAAGCAGCACCTCTCTGCCAATCACTGCAAGGACATGTTGCAGCAGGAAAAAGTCACCTAAACATGGTGGAAACCTGCAGACAGGTGACGGAGGGAAGAGGCCCTTCCCATGGAGGGAAGAGGCCCTAACCCTATTATATATGCTTAATATGGATACAGGTAACTGGCATGTGATTGGATACAGCAGAATTTCCTCCTTTTCTTTTTCTCAATGTGCTTCTTACATTTACCTTTATTAGGACTGATTTTTTTTTTTTTTTACAGTGGTCTGTTTTCTTTTCAGAAAAGATGGAAGTTTCATCAAAGACTAATTTTGGGGTAGGTTAAATAATTATCTTCCTGAAGGTGCTATAAATGTCTTTGTAGATGATAAAGACCTGAATCAAATATATATTTAATTTAAAAATCTCCTATGAAAATATTCAGTAAATGTCTTGCATGAAATTATTTTAGGGAAAACATTTCCTCATTCAACCCTAATACACACATCTTGGTTTTTATCTCTCATCTGTCTGTTCTTTTCTGCTGGTGAAAAGGAAAAAAATATAGTGACTTTAAGATGTAGATTTCTCTTTAGCTGCCGAGTACTTCAGCTCATTAAATTCTTGGAAGGATAAAGTCCGAGACATATTTTCATTCTAATGTTTCTTTTTTTTACCCTTTCTGTAATTGTTTCATTTGAAAAACTATGGCAGCCTTTGGTATTCAAACTCCAAGTCTTGCAGAAGAATCCTACAGCTGATGAATACTGGTTGCATACATGCAGTGCTAGAATATGCAGTTATTAAGTTGGGTATGAAGAAGATTCCAGATCCAGCAAACTTTTGTGTTAGAAGCTGAGATTTATTTTAAATGGAATTCTGTTGGAAATTGCACTATTGAGCCCTTTTTGCCTGCATAGAGTGACAGACCATCCATAAATGTCACTTAAAACTTTCTAGGACAACAGAAACAAGGAGATAAATCTTAAGTCACTGGAGCACTTATTTATTTACCACTTTTGCATTTAAGTAATAGAAATGAGGAGAAGGAAGATAACATAGTCCTGGAGCTCTGCAGTGAAAACCTTCCTGTCCATCTGAAGTCATAGGAGTCAAAGAGTCTTGGCCTTTCATAAAATTGGACTAGAATAAGAAAGGGATTGAATTAGTGCTTATCATTATTGAATCCCCAAAGATTTACACTACAGTACATGTAAGGCGCAGCTGGTTGCTTCCATTAGTCAACAGTTAAAGAATATTCCCATTATGAAGCATAGTTTCCAATCCATTACTAAGGCATAGGAATATGCAAAATCTTTATTTGGGTAAGAAAAATCCTAGATGTCTAAGGAATTCACTCTTTTCCTTTTATAGCATGATTAACCTGTGTCTTTTAGCTCCCAAGGCACACAGCTAAACAGAAAGACCACAAAACAGGAATTGAGTCACTAAAGGCATGGCAACTTCAGAGGTATTTCATTTATGTAGTGCTCTTCACACTGAGGCTGTGTTTCCCTGTGTTTCTTTTATTTTCCACATGGAGCAACACCAAACAAACACCTGAAAGACGGCACAGTAGGCCAGGGGTGAAGCAGAGGTTCATGCAAACTGTGCCTTTTCTCTAGCTGTATGTGACCTTCATGGTGCTTTGGGGTAATGCTCTGGGGTTTTTTTGGACAGGGTAATGATGTTTCCAAATAGGCAGGGAATGTGACTTATAACCTTCATGCGAGTCCAGTGTTCTCTGGGCTTAGGAGACATGCAGTAATGCAAATTGAGGCAGGAAATGGAAAAACTCAAATATTGCTTGTTCAAATGCATGTTCTTCCTCTCCTAGCATATGCCTTTCTTCCCACACAGTGCTATGACCCAACATGGCAGAACAGTATTAAGGAGAGGACAGATAACATGTGAGTGTCTGATTCACCATGGATTAGCAATGGGTTTCTTTTTCTCACCCAAAGGGAGAGAAAACCAGAAAAACATAAAAAAAAAATTATGCCAGATTCTGACACAAGAGATACCAGCTGTTTGGAATAATATTTGAAAAAAATAAGGCAGCAAGACAAAAAAATCTTTGATGCATCTACCTACTTTAATTTTATTTTTCAAGCACTCTCCTAATCATTTTAGTGGATGAACAATTTTTAACTTTCCAAAAAGAAGAATCCTACACAGGTTTTTTCCACTGATTCCTTTGCCTTCCAAATGCACATTTTATTTCATTAGGCATACTCTTTTCATTAGGACATATACAGAAACTAACACTGTCCAGAGATATTATCTTTATCCTGAGGTCAGCTCTGCCATGTTATTTCTTCAGGGCTTATTTTCCTGACCGTAATGTCACGTTAATATGACTACCTGGTATACTATGGCTGCATTAGGTTCAAAAGCTTGTTTTGTTTCTCTCTCAATGTTGCCTTGTGTCAGGATGCAATAGTTCTCCCTTTCCTCCCTCTTTTATCTTTCTTGTGAAAAACAGAGATAGGGCTTTATTATCTCACTCGGTTTTTTGTTTGTTTGTTTCTTGGTTTTGTGGGGATAATATGTCAAAAATTGTAGGATACTATATTCTTTGACCTCTAGGCATACCCAAAGTAGGTAAACTATCAATTCAGCAAACTTATCATTTACACTACTCCACTTCAACAATATTTAGTTACAGATTTGCTGCTGTACAACAGGAAAAGAAAAGAAGACAGTTTTAAAACTGCCAGTCATCCCTGTGAAAACAAAGTGCAGTGGGCAGGAAAGGGTTTCTACAGCTATGATTGTGGGATCACAGCCCTATCCAGGCCAACCACATTGCCAACACTCACATTCCCTTAAATGAAATATTCTTCCATTGGGTTGTTTTTTTTTTGCCTCTTCTCTTTCAATCTCCCTTATATCTTCCTAAATTTTAACAACCCCATGAGTAAAGTCAGATTTGACAACTGAATGAACAAGAAAAATTTTGACCCATGAGTTCATTCCTCTTTCCAAAAAGACAGCACTGCTGAGTAACCAGACTTGTTGTATGCACAGTAGTATTGAGTAAATATGGGTATTCTGACTTCTGTTAATGAATTTTGCAGTATTTGCTGTAAAATTCCTTTGGGTAAGGAAGGAACTTCCCTGTGCATGAATAGTGACATGAAAGTTATTAAAATCTTTATTTTTGTAACTGTACATTTCTGAAAAAAAATCCCCTTGCATGATAGTATTATGATAAATGAATCTTGATATGAGATAACAGTAATAGTTTTGAAAAACTTCACATATGTAGCATGGTGACATACTGTTCCTGGATATGTGGGAAATGTCTGTATGTATGCTATCAAAATTTCCTGGTTCCTGCATCTGCATAAACACTCAGAGCACCAAATCAAAAATTGCTGCCAAACAGTAAAGAGCAGAACAGAGAAATGAACACAGAGCCGTGCAGAAGATGCACATGATGCAGAGTATTACGGAAATGTATTGGTTACACTGCAGTGGCAACTGTCCTGCCCTGAGGTTCTGCGATAAAAGAATTTGGCTTCCTGAAAGTCGCAGTTTGGTTGAAAGAACATGTGGTAAAAGTTCAAGCTGCCCTCCTACATTGCTTGTAGTAGGATTTTGGAAGGTTTATTGGATCATCTTTCATCTTTTTTTTTCTTGATTTGCTTTATCCTACTTGCTCTCTCCTGTCCATAAGTTACCATTTTAAGAAGGGAAATAAAGACATTTTCAAGCAAGAAATAAAGAAAATCTCCTACTTTTTCAAAAACTACAGGTGGAACTTTAACTGATGGGGCTACTGGGATGCTAGCAAGAAGTAGGAAATTCTTAAAAAAAGCACCGATGAAGACAAGGCTGCTTTGTCTGGTTCAACACTGTGTAACATGGCTGATTTTGACTTTTTAGGTTTGATTGATCTTTCTTAAGAAATGCTTCATATATTTTTGAGATACTTGAAGAGGATTTCCACCAGTTACCTCAACAATATTCAGTGATAGTTTGCCTTCTGCAGTAGCTCAAAAGCAGTCTTCTGGTCTCAGAAGAGCACAGGTAAGACTGTGAAAAACATAATTTAACCATAATTTCCCCTAGACCTGCACACTTTTAGCAATCAACCAATGTTCACTTTTATGAACAGCCTCTGAAGGAGAAGGCTATTCCTATTTTAGTCACAGAAGATGTTATGTTAATGAAAAAAACCCAAACCCCAAATTACTCCAGAATCACAAAAGAAGGCTGAAATGCTGCAGAGAAGTCATTGAGGATGCTGTTACCTTTCTAGGAATGTCTAGCAAGTTCTACAGTTTTGGAAGTCCTTTTAGAGAGTTCTACACAACAGTACTTAAAAATTGTTGAATATGCAACTAGCGTGACATTTCGTCTGTCTGAGTTTGTAAAATGGATTATAATTTAGCCCACTTGGGGAAGTCTAAATCCCAAGGACTACGACTGGGAGATTGCAGCCTGCGCCAAGTTGCAGAATCACAGAATCACAGAATCACTAGGTTGGAAGAGATTTTCAAGATCATGTCCAACCCATGCCCTAACACCTCAACTAGACCATGGCACCGAGTGCCACACCCAGTCTTTTTTTAAACACATCTGGGGTTGGTAACTCCATCACCTCCCCAGGCAGATAATTCCAGTACTTTATCACTCTTTCCATAAAAAAAAATTTTTCCTAATACCCAACCTGTATTTCCCTTGGTGCAGCTTAAGACTGTGTCCTCTTGTTCTGTCAGTTGTTGCCTGGAGAAAGAGACCAACCCCCACCTGAGTACAGCCATCTTTCAGGGAGTTGTAGACAGTGATAAGGTCACCTCTGAGTCTCCTTTTCTCCAGGCTAAACAACCCCAGCTCCCTCAGCCATTCCTCACAGGGCTTGTGCTCCAAGCCCCTCACCAGCCTCGTTGCCCTCCTCTGGACGCGCTAAAGGGTCTCAACATCCTTCCTAAACTGAGGGGCCCAGATCTGGACACAAAACTCAAATTATGGCCTCACCAGTGCCAAGTACAGGGGCAAGAATGACCTCCCTACTCCTGCTGGCCACGCCATTCCTGATACAGGCCAGGATGCCATCAGTCCTCTTAGCCACCAGGGCACACTGCTGGCTCATGTTCAGCTTCTGTCATCAGAACCTCCAGGTCCCCTCCCACTTGGGCACTGTCCAGCCACACTGTCCCCAGCCTATAACGTTGCAGGGGGGTTTTGTGGCCAAAATGCAGCACTCTGCACTTGGACTTATTAAATTTCATTCTATTGGACTCTCCCCATCCATCCAACCATTCAAGGTCTCTCTGCAGAGCCCTCCTCCCTTCCAATAGATCGACACATGCTCCCAGCTATGCAGCAATGCCCGCTGGTGATCTTTTGAAAGGGAGCAATAGTTGGTGGAGGTGTTGGTTCTACAATGTACAGTAGAGAGGGTAGCTATGCCCTGTGAGAATATGTCAGCTGGTCTTTTGCTTATGCAGAGAAACATCAAAGGTTCTACCATGTCTGTAATTGCCTCATACCATGGAGAGGACAGGATTCACCCTCAAGTAAATAAGGGCCTGCACTATCAAAATCATGCCAATTTTGCAATGACTTACACATTACATATTTCAAAGATAAGAAAGCAACTAAGCCTATTGATGGTATAAATACTGAATGACATACCCATTTTTTTCGATAATTCTCCACCAGAAAAGGTACAAAGATAGGGTCTAATTAGACCTTGCTCCAGTGTGTAGAAAAAGCCAAAAAGGCTTTGTTTTAAACCACTTGCATATGATTCTCTTCTCACAGCCTTGAAAAATGTAGTTTTGGGAACTGTCATTGAAGTTCCTCATGTCCTTTGCCACCAGCTGGAAGATCAGCCTGCACTGCACCATGGTCTTTGTCTTTTGCAAAAACTTTACACCACTGTTTGCCTGGGAAATTAATTTATCAGAAGATACTGAGGGCAGAAGGCATTCAAACTACCATTAAACTACTAACACAGACTGAGATTACCAAAACAACAATTTCTGTTATTTTAATATAGAGTCTTGCTCTAGGGTCAAAAGCTTTTGCTTTCCAAGTGTTTGGTTTTCACACAAAATAGCAGATTTCTTGACAGAAAAAGATATTTTCCCAGTGAAAAGTGTCCAGTGGTGAAACAATTTTTCAACCTCAAAACAAAACATGCCTGGCAAATTTCTAATAAAAACCTAATCAACAGCACTGTGTCTTTGCCAGAATGTTCACCTTGGTCTAGCCTAAGGACATTATTACAGAGTTGAACTCCTTCTAGATTAAGTATCTGAGGAAGTTGTGGACCAGGGTCTGTCACTTGCCCTCTCTTTTTCTTCCTTCCTTTCTTCAAAGACCTACTGGGACTGCAGGGAATGCAGTTGTCTGCACCTTACAATTTTGCTGAATGGTGGTGGAACAGTTTTGGCTCTCCTAGCAAGAGACATAATAGTACCAGGGGACAGAGCTGGGACTTTCTGACCGCCTTTCTTTCCTGATAGCACTTGTGAATCTGGCTGGAGCCATAGTACATTGCTTGCTAAGGTGAAATTCTGGCTCCGTGAAAGCAAATGGCAAAATTCCAGTAACTTCACTCCAACCAGGACTTCATCCTCTGCATCTACCCCACAGCTTAGCAGAGAGCAACTTAACCTATGCCAGTGTGTGTCCTCCCCATCCCAATCAGATGTTTGACATGTAGTACCTGGGATTTCCTTCTGTTGCTGTGTTTGTTATCAGAAACACTTCAGTATTTTGGCAGCTGGGGTCAGTTTTGTTTCTAGTTTACTGCTTAGCAGCCAACCTAAACCTGTCAGAAACGTGTGTTTTGTTAGGATTTTGTAACTAGGTACATCTTGTGATTTAGCATTAGTTTCGTCATTTGGGTCAGTGTTCATGCACCGAACTACCCCCATCAAAAGGTGTATCCCAAAGTTCATCTCTTGTAGATTAGGTCACAGGTGTCTATCTCCCCACCACAGAAATGACAAGCACCATTGCATAGCACCATGCTCAAAAATGATGATACAAGTGTAAAAGAAGAACAAGAACTTGATCAGAGCTAGGCACAAGAAGTATGTTATCAAGACCACAGACTCCCAAAGAGCTTTGAAATGAAGTTTCCTAAAGTCATTAAAGACTAAAGTACCCAGAGCTTCTTTTGTTGGAGTCCTGAATTAAAAAGAAAAGGAAAGAAAAAAACAAAACAAAAACCCCAACAACAACTCCCTCCCCACAAAGTTCAGAGTAGAAAAATTAACCCTGGGAAAATCTGGAAAGCCTGAGATTATACCAGACATTCATCCTCAAGCTGATTTTTTTGTACAATCCTGTGTTGTGCTCAAAACAAAAATCTGAGAATACTCCTTAAAGCGGAAAACAAAGCTCTGCTCCAGCCATACATCTGTGAGTTTTGAAACAAAGGTTTGTTTGTGTGCCTCAATCACTCTTGCCTATGAAAGCAGACACTTACTTGAAAAACTTTTCAGGGAAACACTCTAAACCAACATCCTGGTATAAATTTGCAAAATGCAATACAGGCCTGATTGTCTTTGGAGAGGATGCAGGCCGCATACGAATAGCTCTTTCTGAAACGTAATGTTCTTTGCATGGCTCAGTGGCTAATGTACAATAAATCAACAAAAGAGCGCTTCAAGAAAGCTATTGGGCAGCAGCAAGGCCACTGTTATTTTATCTTTTTACAGTATTTAATTGGAAGTTTTTTCCTGAAACTTTACCCAACCTTCAAATTACTAGACTCTGTATAAGAAGAGATTGATAAGATGAATTTTTTTTTCACTTTTTTTTTTCCCCTCCTTACAAGAGAGCAAGTTTTTGCCGAGGGAGAATAAAGTTACAAGTGTCTAGCATTTTGCTGAGGGAGAATGAAATTAGATGCTGAATGGAGCGGATAGGAAAGGCTGGGAAAATGCAAAGTTGGCAGTCATACCAGGTCAGTCTAGAGCTCCCACTGTCCTTCTACTGCACCAGGTGTCCGCTGCATTCAAATGATACTATTATTCATAGACTGAAGCAGAGTATTAAAACTCCCCCCAAAAATAATTTGCAACTGAATAAAGATATAATCCTGGAAATATAACTCTCCATTAAGGGTCCCCATTAGCAACACAAGAGCCCCATTGTAAAGGAGTTATGTATATTTATCAAGTTAAAAAAAAACACAACAACAACAAAAAAAAAGAAAAACTTCTCTCAGTGCTTACATGTTAATAGAAAACTTTTATAGCCCTAGTCTCGGAACTAGTAATGCATAAAATGTAAAGCATCTATTATTCTTTGGCAAACTATTTAACATTTGACAGGGAATTGCTAAAACTTGAATAGTGTTCTAGCAAAGGATTGGATAATGTGATCTCTGCTAACTAAGGGGCTGCCATGGAGCAGGCGAGGGAAGTGAGACTTCATATTTTAATAGTTTGCATTTTAGCAAGCTGCTTTAAAGAAGGTTTTTGCTGACTTCTCCTTTCTCTTGTAGAAAAATGGGTCCTTTCGTTTGCAGATGGTATCTGGTGCATAGGAGCTTACTATGCTCCACTAGAAAAAAGAATGCTGGAGGTCCAGGGAGATTTCTCCCCCTGCCACCAGGTTCCTTGTCTAGCCCCCGCCCCCCTAAATCTTAAGTCCTGTTCTCACCCTCCCACCCCAGCCCTCCCTTCAGATGTCTCACTCTGCAGAGGGGCGTGATTTGAATTACCCTTCCTAATGAAACGAGTGCTGAAAGGTAAACTCCTTAATGAAGCACACATGAAACCTTTGCCTATCGCTTTGTGAAGTGAACCCTTAAAAAGGAGAAGTTAACCACCTGATAGATACAGGAGAAATGTTTCCCAACCACAAACCTCCCTCATCATGAAAAAACATACCTTCAGTGATAACAAACAGAGAAACAAACAGCAGTTGAGGCTAATGGCACAATGGCACAGAGGGCAAATTCAGCATTTTACTTGCCCTGTTGGGAAGTGCAAAAATCATTAGAAGCTCCTTCCAAACCATGCCTGACGACAGCTTGCTTTAGGAGAGAAGTGCATTCCAACTAGCCTTCATCACCTGATAGCTGCATGGTGGTGTCTTATTTGAATGTTATCAATTCTGGAAGATTTTACAGATACAAACAAAATGTTAAAATGGTAATTCAAGTCTGTCTTACCCAGGAAACTGTCCCGCTCCCCCACTAGCTCTTTTATAGTCACCTGTGATTCCTTTTTAGTATTGGTATGAGCCTGGCAGTATAAAAACCACCACCATATAGGAACTGAAAACCCTTACGTATCAGTAATTGTTTCTAATACACAAAAATGCATGAATATATTCAATTTTTAGAGCTACCCTGTGTCATTCTATCAGGAACAGAGAAGAAAGCATAGAAAGCAGACAGACTAACACGGAATCAACTTTTTCAAAAACAGAAAAAAAAAAGCATATTTTGCTTCTAGCCTCCTAATTAAAAAAGATAAAACCCTGTTCTTTTCACTTACATGGGCTTAGCATTCTTGGGAAAGAGAAAAGCAGGTCTTGTGGAAGACCAAAAAATTATATGCATAAATTATATGTCAGTGGCCGCAATCATGGCCCTTAACATTTGAATAGTGTGAACAGCAGAGCCTGAAACACAGAGTGTGTAAGTGCATATTAATTTACTTGTTTAATGTTGTTGTTGCAGCTGGGCGTGAAATAGACCCCTCATTTCTAATAAGGCATGGTGCTTTCAGGAGTAAGCAGAGAGTACACTCACCTTGGGGGAATTTGCCTAGTTTTTGGGTTCCCTGCTGAACTTCACAGTAAAATAAGAAAATGTCATCCTTTAGTAAGAGAATAAACCACTGTTGTTTTCTCAGGCTGGATTCAATCCTCTTGTACTGGCCTGCTGAGGATAATTGCTGACAGTTCCTCACTGTCAATGCAGCATTTTCTACTAGAGCTGTTATTCTGCGGCCATTCCCATCCCTTGCCCACGGAGCGTCTTGCAGTTTTGTACGGACAAGTCCCTTAAAATTGTTGATGATTCAGTTGTTTAAGCAGTGTTGAGAGTTTAGACGTGAAATCTCAGCAACGTGACACACTGGTTCCTTTTGGAAAACAAGGACTGTGGCAACATTGGCTTTGTATATGTTAGGGGGTAGAGAGGAAGAAGGGAAGAAGGAGGCAGGAGGCCCAGACCATCAGGCTTTGCAACGTACTTATATTATCAAATATATCTACTTGCAGTAATATACAAAGAAGTCTGCGTTGGGCTGAGCTACCAAAGCTGCTCCTTTAATTCAGCCAGTGCATTTGTACATATTAAAAACATTACACAGCAGGGGCTATAATTTCACATGCTGCCATCTCTAGACCACGACAGCAAAACACAAAAGAGACGGCATGTATGCTGTACCCCTGCATGTCATGTAAAACAAGGAGACTGCCTGTAGTATGTGTGTGTGCACTGAGAGATCCAAATGCAGCTCTTCTGAAATTTTAATGCTCTCATAAAAATAAACAAACTTCAGCGATATACAACATGATTCCAATTAGTAGCTCGATCAGAATAACTTGGCATTGTCTATTGGCTTTATACCAGGCATCCAGCGAGATGTCAGACGGAGGAGTCCATTCTCCTCTCTGTGTGTGATCAACTCCCATTACTGGTAATGGAAGCCACATACACATAAGGGAATAATATACCCCTTCATGAGAAAAGCTCTCCTCGGTGAATTGAAGGTGTATAATGTTGTGGGTGTTTTTCATTCTCTGTCTCTACTATTGTGTTTCTCCTCAGCCCATTCAAATTACTTCATATGGACAAGTGGCACACAGTGTTTGGTCCTGTTTTCATTAAATCAATAGCAGAACTCAATTTTGCCTCAGTGTAAGCTGAGCTGGGCCCAGAAGTATCCTTTGCTTCATTTTTCAGAATTATTCCTTACTTTCAGAAATAATTATCAGCCTTTTACCCTCTTCTTTGCCTTTGGCATGCAGATATAGACATATTTGAACTCCCAGCTCAGATTTCTTCCTGTGTAAATAAGACCAAGAGGGTTCCAAATTTACAGGAATGCTACTCAGCAAAGACATTAGCACTGTGTGTGAACTTCCTCTGTAAACATTTTGGGCATTCCTAATTATCTCTAACCTCTAGCTTTCTTCTGTCACAGTGTTTTGATAAATTTGCCAAGCAGAAGATAAGTAGGCGAGAAAGAATATAAAATAAAATGACAAGACAAGTGATGAGACAGGTAGAATCTTTCTGGTTGACCAGACAGATGCACTAGAAAAAGAAAGGAACCAAAACACGTAGTCATGAGTGTCATCAAAGCTACATTGTCCATTATTTCAAGCATTTCCTCCTTGCTTTCCACGCAACATACATTTTAAGCGCATCAAGCACAACCATAAACAATCTTATTTGCAAGTTGCTTCAAAACCTATGTGACATAAAAGTTGACTTAAAAACTGTAAAATAACCTACAAATATCCCATGAATACTCTACTACTGCAAGGTTTTGTCTACATTAAAAAGGCAATAGCAGGTCTGCAGAGCAACAGAGCGGATGGTGAGGAATGTATGTTTGTGGGATTTTTTTCAGAGTAATTTTAACCTGGTTCCAGAGACTAAATGCCCAATTATCTACCCTGAGATGGTCTGATAGATAATTATAGTTCTCTAATCAAATGCTTTAGATATCAAAATTTTGTCCTTGAGTCCAGTAGCAGTTTCTATGGTAATAATTCTTTACATAATAGATTTCAGTGCTCTTTACATCTTCTTCAGTATGTGCAATTGCTGTTTTCAGTGTATCTTTCTTTTCTTGATTTTTGTTTCCTCACTTCCAGTTACCCACAGGCCTTTACAGCAGCTGGGGAACTCAGATTCTTCCAGATCTTCTGGTTTCTAGGCAGATCTTCCAGAAGAGAAAGGTATTTTCATTTTCATACTATTGTGATAGGGCAAAGCATTCAGTTAAAGTCACACTACTGATATGAAAGAGAGCTCGATGTGCTTTCCACACTGACTTTGTCAAAAACAATAGTTTTGCTTACTGTGAAATAGCAGCAGAAAAATAAGACAAACAAATCATGTTCCTAGTTTCATGGAATAACAGTATTTTAAATATCTTTTTTTAAAAAAAAAATTCATTAACATGGAAAAAAATAGCACTCATTATCCCCATTTGTCATAGACGTTATCATATACACCGAACCTTTTTAAAATTTTATTTCATAGCACTAGAGCTATCAGATCACACCAACTTTCCGCAAAATGCAGAGCTGAAACTGCATAATACCTGATATGAAATATATGCCTTTTCCTGGTCAGTCACTTCTCAATTCTGTCAGCAGGCCTGCCTCTGACCATGACTAAAATGGGCCACCTGAAATACAGTAGATAGTTAGTTTAAACTACATTGAAGTTAAGGGGAAATTGCAAGTAGTATTCCTACCAAAGGTCAAACTCTGTCTCCACTTACCAACTAGTTTTCCAAAAGCACTGAAGACATGTAAGTCTCGCTTCAGAAGAGCAAAGTTCCCATGGCACATACAGCAAATGAATGATCAAAAGTCTTGCTGGATGCTGCAAAAACAAATGTGTGTATTTTAGAGATAGAAGGAAGCATCTTCTGAGCTCTGTTTCATGAGTGCAAACAGAATCTGGTTGCAGCAATCCAGCTGATGTCTGGTTTTCAGACAGTGACAGATTCCATGAACTGAAGGGAAATTTATGTGTAGAAGATTTTGAACATAGTTCACATTTTTTGAATGGTCCCTGTGAAAATCTGGCATTTGACTTGAAATCCATTCAGAAAAATGATACCAGCATTCATTTTTCTGTCCAGAAAACTGAAATTCTGGATGTGTATGCTAAAGTAAATTCTAAAAGCCTTTCACAAGAAGCGTATTCCTATTTCTGTGGTTACCCCACATACATATAAAACCCCCAAATATTTTCTTGTTCATACTCCTAAAGTTCAAAATGTACATAGAACATCTTGAGACAACTCTTAGACAAGGATGAGCAAAATCAGTGAGAACTAGAGTAGCTAGTACAAGCACTTTACTTGTTCACCGGACATCAGGCAGATGTGGGGATAAAACTGTCAAGTCTGAAAACACAAAGAGAAATATTGCTATTTTCTATTATTCACATTCTTCCCATGAGCTGTTTGCTCAGTTGCCATGGCATAGGCGGTGAGATTTTATAATTTTTCCCCTGTCTGCCATGTGCTCATACAACAATGTGAATTTAATCAGTCCAGACAGTTGGTTGTGTTTTGTCCATGTGAGTGGAATAAAACTTTTCTCACCAGCTAAACCTACAAAGTATCTAAAAGCCATAAATAATCAGTAACTCCTATGACTTGCACCTGCTTGCTTTATTTGACCAAGGATATAGAAAGGCTCATATAATGAACAGTGTTCCCAAGCATTAATCACCTCTGATTGCTTATAAAAAATCAAAGTAGATGTTACATTTAAAAAAACAGATGCATTTTTTAGTTTCTTCCCTGCACCTAGATTTTAGTCAGGTCAATGTTGCAGCCTTATATGCCTTAGCAAAATTATTCTTGTTCCAAAAATATTTGACGGGGAAAACGACAAGCTCTGGGTAGCAAATAAATTTCTAATCACCTATTAATCATAACAGATGTATTCTTGTAGTACATCCTAACCAGCAAAAGGAAGCGGGAAAGATGCAAAAAAAAAAAAAAACAAAACTGGAGAGAAACTCTAAAGCACTGCGCTGTCAAGGAGATCTCTGCCAAGCTTATGCGGAACCAAGTACAAGTATGTGCCAGCTTGTACAAAACAATACAACTTTATTTTGTATAGCGTCTTTCATCCAAAGTGTATCCCAAAACCACTTTACAGGAGTTAAACAATACAGTTACAGAGATAAATAATAGCAGAGGGAGAGCAAAATTAACAGATATGTGCAAGTGAGAAAAGATATATTTTCAACAGAGATTTGGAATGAGAGCTTTATAGGAACACTGGAGTGTTTTAGTTTTAGCATTTTTCTAAACAGAGCTTAGCAATGTCTATAGAGATAGAAATCAGAGCAAAAGTGGCAAATGCCAGGAAATTCAAAGGTACGGCTTCATTAAGTCCTGCAGGTTCAAAATTAAATTAAGCCAAAATCAAAAGCCAACAGAACAGTTTAAAAATTAAGGCAGCCTCTCAATCTTTACACTTTTGGCTTCATGCCATTCATTCAGCTCTATAATATTTGTAGTTGGTTGGCCTCTTTAAATGGAAAAACAAGAGAGAAAAAGTAAAATAATGGGGCCAAGTACTGAATACTCTGTGCTGTAAATATGGTGCTGCTTCGCGAATAATGAAAAGTGTACATTGGAGAGCAAAATTTGACCCAAAGTATCTTTTGTGGAACCTGGCAAGAGAATGATGTTGTCTGTCTGGTAACCAGGGCTCTAATCCTCTGAGGGTGCCCTGGCGTGTATAGAACTTGCCTATTCAGTTCTTTTGAATTAATCAGAGCCTTGCTTGCCCACCACTTCTGATTTTTTATGCCTAATAACTGCAGGAGGAGGATATTGCGAAGAAGGCAGAGTGCATCGACCTCATGGAGGGTCTGTATGGGCACAGAAATACATGGGCACTTGTCTTTTCATGGGACTGGGGATGATGTGGCAGTTCCCTTTGTGGTTGGATGGAAAGCCTTTTAAGGAATGGGCAAAACTGAAAGATTAGGAAAGAAAAAAATCAGTTATCTCTTGAGTAGATCAATCTGCAGGACAGCCTAAAAAGTATTATGGTTTCAGTTTCTGTCTTGAAAAGCTAAGAGAAATTTTTCTGCTAAACTGAAACAAGCTCTCTCTGATGTACCTGAAAACATGGATGTAAAGGATGTTGATTCCACAATGTCCTGTAAGTATTCTCAGTAAAATGAATACTTTAAATAATAGGGCTCAATTCATGAGTGACATAAGCAATGAGTGCAAGTGAGACTGAAGAGCCAAACCTGCCCTCCAAATGCATTAACTTCCCCCCCCAGGGTCTCATGCAGTGAGCATGCAGACGTAGTTTGCAGTATGTGTATGAAAAACTGACCTGCAGCTGTAAAGGAAAAGACATAGCAGTTCCAGAGGGTATCAGCAGAGGAAAAAACCCAAACATAAACCAACTTGCTTTATTTATTGTTTGCTGGCTAACTGAACACCAGTTTCAACAGGAATTGCCAAATTTGCTATTGTCACAGTATCCAAAGGTCTTTGTTTACATGTTAGTACTCACACCTGTTTTCTAGCCTCTGGAGAACAGGTCATTTGGCACTATTATTTTTTGCCACAGTAAATATTTCAAGTAATGTGGTTACTTATTTCTTGAGACAATATCCCAGAGTCCTTTACCCAATCCTGTAATCAAGGCTTAATATTTGTTCATATTCCAACCCCCCACTTTTTCTGAGAGCCCTTTTCTCTATCCTTATGCTTCTTGTAGATGTTCAGTGAATGATGACTGTGTATAAATCATTGTGTCTCTTCACATGGAAAACTCTTATTTGCTGAGCTCATGACATTTTCTGCATGCAGCAGTGGGAGCCAGCTGCTGTTGAGAACTGTATACAAAGGCCACATAAATTGTTGGGTGTTGCGGAAAAATTTATGCCCAGGCTACATGTTTTTCCATGCAAGTTTCTAAGTGTTTTTTTTAGGAATGCAGGAAACAAGCAAGTGTCCATACAGGTCTCCACCTCAGTCACTGCTCATCTTGAAGCAGCAACAGGGATGAAGACCTGGGCTTTGTACAGCTTCCCAGTTTTACAGGATGAGTTTATAACATGCTTGAGAAAAAAGTGTCTCTTTCTGTTTCTAGAGTTTTACATCTTCAATGTAATTTAAAATTGTATTCTCTGAAAATTAATATAATCTGAAATTAAAATATCCCTTAAAAAAATAAAAAAACCCCCTCCAACAATATGGAGAAGAGGACTGTTCCACCATGAAATTGTGCAAAAAAATTCAGGGTACAAAATACAGTTGAAGTCCTATGAACCCCAGCAGCTCAGTCTCTTCTGAGAACTTTTGCAGATTTTCCTTACATGACCAGACTTCACTTTGTTTTTTTCATTGTAAACTTGCCATTTGTGCAACTTTTATTTTGAGTACCTTTGCTACTCAATGTAATAAATGATCTTATTCTCTTTAGGCTCTGCTCTTGGTTGTAACTTCTCACGTAACTCCTTTGTCTTCAGGGAAGTGCCAGAGTTAAGAATCAGCCAGGAATAAAATAGCCTTTTGATGAAACATGAGTAGCTCTGATATCTTGTTTATGTTGGGTCCTCACAAGTACTGGTGTTTGGCTGTACGGATCCCAACATGCAGCATAGTTGCCAGCAAAACCAGTGTAAGCAGCACCACAGTGACTGCTGCAGCTTCTTTTACTGATTCAGCCAGTTGGTCTGTCTCAAAAAGGTGTGATGCTGTGCCCTTGGGGTAGGTGAGGAGTACATATTGTGGGCAAGAACTTTGCCCAAGTAAGTAATACAGCTGTATCAAAGTTTAAAAGATGTCATATGATTTGAACAAGTCCAGTAATCAAAAGGAGGATATTTTATTATGAGCCAGGTTAGCAAAGTTATATGCAACGTTGTCCAAGCATTGATTATAAACCTTAATTCAACCTTAATTCTGTCCTCAGACAAAAACCTTTCCCTTGAGGTAACTTTAGCATTTAAGTAGAAAGAATAATAAATAAAAACTTATTCAATTTTTCTCCCCCTCTCTATGCAAGCATTCATGCATCTGTGTATATATCTACATTAAAGGTATCGTATAAAAGTCAGCCTCAGAGTATTTGTCAATACAGGATCTGCGTAAAGATAATTCTGTCACTTCAAAGGTTTCTTGAAATGATCAAGTCAAGATTAAAAAAAACTATCAACTTTAACCTTCATCATGCTTTGGTCTTGCTTTTGAAAGTACCTAATATTTTCTGGCCATACTCCCTATGTTATTTAAATGCTGGTAATCTTGTTCATGGCAATTTCAATAAGCCACAGCAGACATATAATGCTTCCTCTTTTAATAGGTGCAAAGTGAGTTATTGTCACAAAGCATATATATGAAAAAAGGATGTGAAAAGAGAATCCTGCCTAATCTCTGTAATAAGGGCTTGTGAGGGTGCTAACATGGTCACCTGAATTATGCATGTCTATTGTGTTCAAATATCATAAATCGATGCATGAATACCCTCCAAATCATTTTCAGTTCATGAACATTTATATACAGAGCTCTTGAGCACTGCAAAGACAATTAGTCATATTTGTATGCCGGAATTAATTGAGAGTGAGATGCGGGAGGCAGAAAGAGAGAACAAAGAATGCTTTTTGTCAGTTCTTCCAACTGACAGGGATAATTAGATATATGAAATTGAAATTCCTCAGCAGGGGGTTTCTGTTGACAATGAATTTTCTTTTGATTCCATTCTGTTATTCTTTTATGCTGTCATCTGTGGCAATTTGTTATTCAGCTTGAAGCTTAAAAAAGCAAAGCATTCCGCTTTTATGAGTAGATGATGTCAGTTTGTACACTGCTGGGAAATAGATATTAAATGTAATCTTTAAACTAAAAAAAAAAAAGAGAGAGGAAAATAAAATCAGTTAAAGAGACAGTGCTCTGTTTACACAGCCCTTAGAGTAAAACTTTTGCGAGAGACAGAACTTGCTTTGATGGTTTTTAAAGTTGCTCAGGCTGCATTAATGTTTCAGTTGCAGCGCAAGTCTGAGCCATGATGTGTGGTGGAGTAAGGACACATAGCTGGAAATGCCCTCTTAATACTATTTTCAAAATGCAGGACTTTGTATTGGCAGACATCCCTGGAGCGTATCAAGTTCAGTACTTTACTCCAGATACAGGCAGTATCTGTTCACATCCCTGAATCCAACTCCTGACCAAAAGAAGGTGACAAATAAGAAATATTCTTCCTCACCAACACATGCAACCCTTCCTACTTCTGGTCCTGATTTTGAATCTGGTACCTTTTTAAGCACACTGATAGCAACTAGGGTAGACATAGAATCTAGTCCTTGGCTTTAAAAATAAACACGGCAAAAAGACAATCACTTTTCCCCTCCTTGAGGCAGCAATTCATCCTCTCACCTTCTTCCATTCACCATCAACATGAGCATCATGAAAGCTTTAAAAAAAAATTACCTAAAGTGTCTGCCCACAAAATATTGGTCTGTATGGTCAGAAATTTGCACGTTTACTTATTGTCTCCTCTCTGTGATTTTGGCAGCACACATTCATGCAAAAAACTTATCACATGGGCACACTCTGTACTTTAGAAGCCTGGTACTTACATATAGCCTTAACAATCAGAAACATACATAAAACCTTGCCTGGTTTTTTGGCAAGGTTTTTTACAAACATTGCATGGAATCTAGAGTATAAAAAACCCATACTATTCTGCTTTCACCCTCCCCTTTTCACTGGAGCTCTCCTGGCTTTCTTTTGCCTCTTTCCCTCCTCCAAAACCCCATGTTATTTGGCATATGTTATACTTCAGACTGCAATTTCTCCTTCAAGAGGCATCTTGGTGACTGTGGCTTTATTATATTTTTCTTTTTTTTTTTTTTTTTTTTTACTGAAGCAAAAAAGCAGAGTATTATGATGTAGTATATATTCCAGTGAACCACTGTGAGTCTAACTATAGCATACGGCATATCATTAAACATAGCAATATTTAACACATATGTATTATTGCCTCTGCACCCTCAGAGCATTTTTTGCAGATGCATTTTTATCTCACATTTTATAGAAGAAGGCCCTGTTTAAGAAGTTGCACAATCTTACTAGTGAAAATAGCTGAGAATATGGTTTGAGGGACTTCTCACAGAGTCACGTCCCCACAGCATCCCAGCAGTGACCTAGAAGATGCACCCCATATAAAAATATTAGGATCTATTCAGTCTTTCGCTGTTGAGACTCATTAAGGATGCTGTTTGTGGTGGCAGTTTCTGTAACCTGGCACATTTCCGCTGGGAAATGCATTGATGCCATCAAGTGACTTCATGAAGATAAATTTATTTAGTCACAACTGACCTTTGATGAATTTGAACTGGTTACTCAGACTTCAAAGACTCTATTCTTTTACTGTCTTCCTACCATCTAAATAGCAGTACAAGCACTGTATTTGCAAGTTTTTTCACCCAGTGTTCATCTCAGCCTCAGTTATGTTTGGTATATCCTCTACCTTCATACAGGTTTAAAAAAGAAAGAATCATCAACAATATTTTACAGGAAAGCTTTTGTTCACTTCAGTAAGCCAGAAGGAAGCCTCTATCTATCACATAGAGGACATCGTGTACCTCACCCTTGCTGTTCAGGTTTGTACACTAAGGACATATTTATTAAGCAGTGAAGTGCAGAGCATTTGTCTCTATTTCATACATCTGAGGTCTGCCCCATGCCAGCCCAGGATCTTTTTGGGATTCAGCAGGACTCTGTGAGGGTGGACTGGTGGAGCCAATACCATGACTCTGCAATGTCACAGGGCAACCAGGTGAGAGTCAGAAGTTGCACCCAATATTTACATCCTTTACTGGTCTAAGCTCAAAATTATTATTCTTTTTTTTTCTCTTGAGTAAGAAATTTAAGTAGAGCAGAAAACCAGGCCTCGAGTGTACCTTTTACCATTGACAGAAGACTTACCTTCAAAATGAGCATTTCTTAAAATCAAACGTTTTTTGGGCATGATCAAGATCCAGATATGTTAATATTTGTGGGACCATCAGTGACCATCAAAGCTTCAAACCTCTATTATACTCCAAAGAACTAAACATAAAAGGTACCTATTTCATAGCTGGGAGTTTTTGATTTTATTATGTTTTTAGTAACTAATGCAGTATATGAAGCAGTAAGTAATTTTTTTGAAGAAGACATAAAGAAATTAATTCTACTGCCAAAATTAGTATATATGGCTTATTCTGAAAAACCTACACATGCCTACTCTGAAAGACTGTAAGTTTGTAAAACATACCTTGTAGCACTGGTGAAACTCACTGATTTCAGAATTTTCCCCGGTATTTGTATCACATTTTGCTTTCCAAAAATATTAGCCCTTCGTAATGTAAAGGTTTGGTAGGATACGAACATGGTTTAATTTCTTGCTTTTTAAAGGATTTCACTCTTCTATGTAAACTGGAGAGAGTCAATGCAAAAGAATGGCCTAGATTTCAGTTGTGAACATGTTTGTGATTATTGATAGACAGATATTTGTTTTACCTATATATAATGTAATTCACTCCATAACTCATTTGATAACTGTGGCCAGTGCTTAGGATCACTGATTTAAAAAGCCTCTTTCTCTCTTGTTCAGAGAAGATTCAGTCTGTCAGGACTGCACTCTTTCATTTGTGTTTTGCTTTTTAAAATTAACTACATAGCCAGAATGGATGTTCATATGATCTTTCTCAAGAGCAAATTAAATTACTATTGCATGGCTGCTCTGCCACAAAAGAAGGGAAGTTATCATTTGAGGCTTTCCTTCTCACAACTAAATATCATTTTGTAAGTCATTTGGTAAAGTACACAGCATTATATGATACTCTAGCTTATCAAAAGAAAAGGGTCATACAGATTTTCCATCTACATTTGCTAAAAGCTACACGTCTATGACTAAAAATAAACAGGTGAAGCTTACTCCTAAAGTTATTTTATAGGAAAACAAGCACCATATGAAAAGCTAAATCAGTGTCTCCCTTTTTTCTTTTACTGTGGATGCACTGAGAAACCCTGATCACAGCTGCAAATACTGAATTACTTTAAGTTCAGGAAAGTGATTGCCTCTATGCCTTTTGCCAGATAAATAATCCCATCTCTTTTAGATGACCAGCTTCATTTCTGAACTACTTTCCTCTCTCATTCTCATTCTTGTCGCAGCATGTTTCTCTGGCTGGGAAGAGAAACCGTGCTTGACTGGGCACTGGCAAGAGCTCAAGAGCTGAAGCTCGTCCCCTTCTGAGAGTTTCTCACACTGCATTGGCCCAAAACAGAAGCAAGTGGTTTGGGGTGCAAAATCAAGGGGTTTTGAACCTCTTCAGCTTTTCAGCAGGTGCTGGGGTTATTGTTTCTCTAAGGATTAAGGGGTGTTCTGATCTCCTCCTTGTCAGCCTGAATGTATACAGTGCAGTTAGGATGCCATCATCATTACCAGGATTCCTCATTCCCTGTTTGGACTCTTTGGAGAAAGGATGTCAGCTACTTTAGATTTTCTCATTGAGTCCTGTGCCCAACTTGCCTACAGCGTGAGGTGATGATAATGATTCATGCCTTCTTCCCAGAGAAGCTAAGGAGACTTCAGAGGAATGAACACTGGCTCTTAGTGAACCTTTAGGATAGCACCAAAATGTGTTGACCATCCTGGCAGAATTACAGTGGCACTGTACCTGCATGGCCTGTTTGTGAGAGAAAAGGTTTCATTTATTGCTGTATCAATCCCTTCAGTTTTCATTAACAATGCATCTATTGCAACTAATTCTGGGATTAATTAAATTTTTTCGCCTTAAAGTTTGTGTTTCTTTGTGTGAGTACTGAGAGATAACATTAATCTGAATTCTCTGTTTTGCTTCATTATTGCAACAATTTTCATAGTTTTGAATTTAGTCCTTAACACTGGCAGATAAGTGCAGGTTAACCCTCTTCCCATGCCTCATTTAGTTAAATTCTGACTGCTTGCCCTTTTTCTATATGATCTACCAATCCTCATTAGGACAGTTCATGCCTCTTCAGCATGAACTGTGAAACACACTGAAGACTTCTTTTAACACAAGGGAAAAAAAAAAAAAGGTGCAGGGGCCTGATTTTCCTCTGATCCTGATGAGATTTGTGCCAGATGCTGTGTTTCATAAAGTAAACACCCAGGCACGTCTTCTAACTTCATAATTATGTGCATATATTCTTCACATAGTAAAACTAGAATAAAATCACTACTCACCCACAAGTAGTAAATCAAGCAAATGGTGAATTAAGTTTGTTTGATGAATGTTGCTCTTTATAAAATCAAGCTGTTTACAATGCGTGGTTCATCTTCCTTTACATGTTTAATGATTTTATTGCTTAGTATTTGTTCTATTATTCCATTATTGTTCTATTATTGTGCAAGGAAGAAAGAAGTTATGTTTCTGTGTTGTGGCTGTTAAGATAATTCTTCTTCCTGTTTCTTTTAACCATAGGCATTTGCTGGTTCCCCCTCAATTATAAGTGTAAAATTAATGAAATATCACTCTTATACGTCCATCCTACTTTTTTCCTCAAAAGCAGATGTAAATGGATTAGTTCTGATACACTGCTTTTTGCTCTCCAAAGAAAACTGTGTTATGGAAAATGTGGTTCGCATGAACCAGGAAATTTTGCTTTGTTTTTCATTTTATTTTTTTTTCAATAACAACCAGCCAAAGTATTAGCAGATAAGCACTTCGGTATTTTTCTATGTCAAACTTCTCTTCTTTGAAACACCTGAATGACACCTTCAGCTTCAGGAATAGCTGAGAAATATTGCCTCAAATTTAAAATAGACAATTTCAATTATACTTTTGCAACTTCTCCTTGGCTCAGAGCCTTGCCCAGTCAGTGGATCTTGTCTGCAGAGTGGAACATGCATAAGCACACTTACTAGGAGCATCTGGAACCAGCAGAGTGACAGGAGAGGTTAATAACCTTGTGGGATGAGCAAAATTTCATCTGGACAAGGAATTGGCACTATAAATCAGAGGAAAGAAAAGCAATTAATGGAGACTAACAAAATATGTGGTGACTTCTGCTTGAGGAAGGAAGAGAAGAAGCCTGTTGTGAGAGCTGGGATGAACACACTGGTGTTGCTGAAAATCCTAGGTGGAAAAGTGATGCAGCTGGACATTTCATGGAGAGTGGGGGGGTCTGAGCTTGGGAGAAAACAGGATAGTAGTCCAGACAAGACAGTGACTCCAAGATTGTTAGGAGGTGAACCCCACAACCCAAAAGGTACTGCCACTTGGATGAACAGGAGGACCTGTGGGATGAGAGGATGACAGAACAGCAGTAGACCCATCCTCCTTTGGGATCTCCTCCTGGAGTTGTATGGGCAGCTCCTCCCTACCACTCTTGGTTTTTTTGGCCATAGTCTGGCTACAGTGAGTTGATGATGGCTTTCAGATAAATGAAAGCAAGGCTGTGACAGCCAGCAATTTTTTGCATTTCAGTTTGTGGTATCTGTGAATAACTCACCCTTAGGCCTCTTTTTTTTTGGCATTGCACCCAGTGGAATTCTACATACAGCATCAAATGCAGTCCTGTGCAAAGGACAGGGTAGAACACAAGTTTCTAATCTTTTGAAGTTGTACATGTGCCATCAATATATTGCTGCATTGCACCCCATCAGAAAGGAGAGGCTTTAAAAGTTGAAGAGAATCAGAATTGAAATCTATTGCAGAAGTTCCTAAGCTTCCTCTGTGACCAAAACCTATTATGCTTCCAAAAAAAGCACAGTGTTTATATATTAGCAAGCAATTATGCTGCTTTTAAAAATGCCTGGAAAGACTTTTAGAAGCAGAAAATATGCAAGTTATGGTAGCCTACGGCTAGCATTAACTTGCACAATGATGATTTATATTTTATGTGTGTTTATTTTTGTACACCTGCTTTTCTTTGCAATTCATAAAGAAACCACTTTGATATAAAAGGAAATGCCCTGTCACAGAATTACAGTCCTAACTGAGAGGTTCACATCAATGCCTCTTAATCTTTTAATCTTTTGCGATGTCAAAGTTAACTTCAAGGAGGAGGGAAATAGAAAATTTAAAGTTTTATGATGGGACAGCAGCAGGCTGATAAACCTGAATAACAGCTGAATAAGAGACAAGAAATGGCAGTGCTTGGGGTTCTCCTTGCTTTGATTCTTTTTTTGTGTTGTCTGAGGTGTGAGAAGGGGCTCTCAATCAGGTGAACCTCTGTTTCCCTCAGTGTTCTCACTGGAGTCTGGGCATGTTTGATTTATCTCTGGTGTAATCCCCCACGCAACTTGGAGGTGCCGTTTTGAGGAATCTTTTTGCAAATCTTGTCACAACCCTGAGGACAGTGAGTGGCGTATGCCAGGGGAGTTGAGGGAGATGGGAATCAAGAGTTGATCATCAGATGGTCCAGGCACAGCTGGGGACCCTCTGGCTTGCTTCATTTATGTAAGGCAGCAGAGCCAGTTGCCTGTTTGCACAGAGGGTTTACATAGTGCCTGAGGTCTGGTTTCACGCGCCCTTTGGCCAACTCATGGGTCCCTGCCCTACTGGGGTTTGTACAGCAGGGCAGGGTTTGGGACACAAGTGTGCTCCCAGCCACTGCTCCAGGGTTATCTGGCAGGGCAGGTGCCAGCAGATGTTAATTTTCAGATGCCCTGGCATGGCTGTGACACCTCCGAGGCCCCACTCCCCCAGACAGCAGTGCTGTGCTCTCAGTTCCCTCATGTGTGACCCAGCAGCCTGTATCATCTTACAGGGATTGAATAGGAGACTGAAGGGCAGGCTGTGTGGTCACTGTTTTCAATATCCCTCCTGCTAGCCATTACATCATCCAGCTACTCTCTAAGAGGATTTTCAGCAGGCTTGGCTTCGTTATTAAAATAGTAATTAATTTTTTCCTCTTCACAAAACCCAAGGACCTTCAAATGGAGGCCTCAGGAGCGAGGGCAGCTTCCTTTTGAAAGCGGCCTTTCTGGAAGCCATAATCGGCTCTCCAACTTTACAGTACACATGTTCCCCAGTAAATGTGATTAAAGAGCCACACAAAAAAACCCTTGCAGAAAATTAATTCAGTTTCCAGAATAAAAAGTTTGATAAAGTTGTGCAATGCTCCAATGACAACACATAATAGAAGTGCAGAGTTTTATCCTCTTGAAGGATAAATGAGCGGCCAGAAAGGTCTGGTAGTTCCCAGAGTAAAAACATCTGCTACAGCTAATTCACTTTAGCTTTTGATTGTAAAATTCATTAGCCATATCAGGCAGCTGTAGTTTCAAACATGTTGCTAGGAAGTACAGTTTTATAGGCTGGGATGCCGTTTGTTCTCCCCAGCAGTGGTGAGGTGGCCTGAGTGCCCGGTGAAATGCAACCTCCCGCCACCCAAAAATAAGGGCTTGAGGGGTGGGGGAGAGGGGGAGGGAGGCTGAGCAGGAAGCTCAGGGCTGAGCACAGAGGTGCCAAGAGCTGTCAGGGCCATGGTGGCTGCTCCTCCACGTCACCAGAGCAGCAGCAGCTGAAGGCTCCAGCCTTCCTGCAGGACTGGGAAGGAGATGGCTTTGTGAGTTAGGAAGCGAACATGCATTTCATTGCTGTCTTCTGTGGCACTTTTTAGCAGACCTTATCAAGCATACATTTTCAGGTGCAAGTTATGTAAAAGTGTTTCAACATGCTTAGATGAAGAGATGAATATCAAGGGGATTTAAAAATATTTAAAAATATTTAAAAATATTTAAAAATACACACAGACGCATATATACATGCACATATGTCTGTGTTTTTCTCAGTTTGAAAGCACATATTCATTCCTATTTCTATACTGATTAATTTATATGTTTTATACTGCCATTACTTATGTTTATTTAGTGTAAGCAGGGAAAAAAACAAGATAAAACTGTAGTTTCTTGGTATTCTACTCTTCCAAGTAAATCCTGGTAGAAGATTATTTTAAACTCCTCTCTAAATCTGAAAATAAAGTTATAATATTAAGTATGTTGCTCCAGGCTTCTGACCAGCATCCTGCAAGGCTTTTTGGTGCACACTGATCATAATTGTAACGCTTGTGGAATATCCCCTGTTACTTGGGTTCAGTTTAGGAAAGCAGATAAAATGAAGTAGGAGTCAGGGACAGAGAAATTCTGCTTCTATGTCCATCAAAAATATTATTCTAAACTGATGAACTTTGCAAATCCTTGGGGGATGGAAAAAAAAAAATTGAGATTATTATGCCCCCCAAGACTGGTGATGGCCAACAAGTGTTGGTTTTTGATGGGCAGAAAGATTTCCCAAACACTTCTGAAACCATGCCTGATATTATTTCTGCAAAAAACTGTCCCTCAAGTAAGATGAACAAACTGACACCTATGTAACCACTGCTCCACTTTCACAGGTCACAATGAATTATGCAGGCCTGTCACCTTAGACACATAGGCATGCAGGCACTGTCAGCTTGGTGATGATAAATTCACTTTGATTAAAGCTGATTCCAATACAACAATTTTTATTGACTGGGAAGGATAGATGTTGATACTTTTCTCCATTGTAACATGAATATAGGGGAATTGTTCTAAATAATCTTTCTCTAAGCTTTCCTTCTCATGAAGTCATGACATTTTCTCATTATTGGAAACGTTCAAAGCTTCACTGATAAACAAGGATCCAACAAGGACCAATATTTGTTGCTCTGATTTTTCAGCCTTCTTGTGTGTCTCACGGGTTTCATAGTTCTCAGTTTCTCATGCATGGGTGTTATAAATAGAAGCAATGCTTTTGTTAGTTCAAGTTAGTTTACATTTTTCCTCTTGGAGACATGGACAGCTGGTGGACCGTTGTCTTGACCAATGGGGAGAGGTGTCAACCTTCTCCTCCAATCCCTGGCCTTTGTAGAAATACTATAAAAATGGAGTCAAATCTTGTAATTAACAGTTCATGCCCTCTTACCAGACAGTGTGTATATGTGTGTGATTGTGTGTCCAGCAGTGACACCTATTTTCTACAGGAAAATGCTGATACTGGTGTCAATACATCATCCAGATGCACACCTTGTAGAAGACAGGCCTAAAACTTTAATGCTGCCTCTTTCTTCCTGTCATATTATACCTACCTTTGATTTCTAGAACATCACAGAGAAGTCTCAAAGATATCTAGATGACAGATATCTGCTCCCGCTAAATTTGTTTTATTCATGTGATTGGCAATGTGTGCTCAAATGAACTGACAACTTCATCATCTCTCTGCAGGAAGAATTAAAACTGAGCCAGAGAGGCACTTTTATAGCTAACCTACATCGACATTGCTTTGCTGATATCAATGAAGCCATAGCAATTAATACCTACTGAGTGTGTACCCTAAGGTTTACAAAACATCTCTTTTTTGGTTAATTTTGAAGAAAATTATTAAAAATGCAGGGTTATTTTTCCCACAGTCTTCTATTGAAATATTAGTTCTAAACAAGTACATTGGTGGCTTTCACATAAATATAGGTTTCTTTCTTTTTAATCCATCTGTCTAACACCTCATCCTCCAAGATAAAGCAGAGCAATGCATACGTTTGGATGGGTTGGTGTGAAATACTTTTATTGCAGTCTGCATTCTCAGATCTGTCCTGTGCACCATGCAAGCCACCCTTGGTGACTCTTTACAAGATCATGAAGTAGATACTCTGAGAAGATTTGCTATGGTACATAAAAGACACAAGTGACTGATGCCAGCATATCATTGCTAAGGGCAAATTGCTCCTGATCAGTCCAGTGGCCTTCTGAAACAGAGTGAAAGCAATGGTCCCAGACATGGGCAGAAACAGAGAAGACTTTCAGAGCAGCCCTGTAGACAAAAAGACCTGGGGTTCTTGTGGACGAAAAGCTTACCATGAGCTGCCAGTGTGCTCTTGCAGCCCAGAAATCCAGCTGCATCCTGGGTTGCATCCAAAGCAGTGTAGGCAGCAGAGTGAGGGAGGGGATCCTGTCCCTCTGCTCTTCTCTGATGAGACCCCACCTGGAGTACTGCATTCAGGTGCTTTATATACAAGCAGCTAAAGACAGGATAAGGGGCAGCAATGATTTAAACTGAAGGAAAGCAGGTTTGGATTTGATGTCAGAAAGAAACTCTTTACTGTGAGGGTGGTAAGGCACTGGCACAGCCGCACCAGAGAGGTGGTGGCTGCCTCATGCCTGGAAGTGTTCAAGGCCAGGTTGGATGGGACCCTGAGCAACCTGGTCTGGTGAATGACATCCCAGTCCATGGCAGGTGGGCTGGATGCAGACGATCTTTAAATTCCCTTCAAACCAAAACCATTCTATGGTTCTATGATTCTACAATCAGGTGGCATGGGCATCCACAAAAGTTTTGTAGTCGCATGGGAATCACAGCATGAAAATGAACAGATGTTGCAAGGCAGTTCTTATGACTTATTCATATTGCAGCAATTCCAAGAGACCATATTCCAATGGGGCTGGATGGAGAACATCCAGTCACTAAATACTTCCCTAGAGTGCAATGGAAGAGCAGTAAGTATCTGTGTAAAATCAAATCTGCTGTATTCAGCACACCTTGAGAGTGTTTATGTATTCTGGAGCACATCTCTGCCACTAACTCTAGTCCTATTTTCTGTGAATCGTTCTTTTAAAAAGCTACATTGGAAAGTACTCTTGTGATGAGCCTACCAAAGTTGATTTTTTTTTTTCCCAGGCAAGTGGCAACCTCTTCCTTGCAGTTTTCCTGGCCAGGGTAGAAGGCTGCACTTTGCTTGTTCCTACAGAATTATATTGACTTTGACTCCTGATCCTAGGGCTCTGAAAATCCACTGAATGTTCAAGTAAGAGAAGGTTCTTTTAGGAATAGGACCAGAACAAAAGCAAATAAATGAACTTGTTCCTTTCACAAGCTTGTGAATTTAAAGAAAGACCAACAGAAACTTTAATTCTTATTTTACCAACTAAGCAAGTCTGGAAGAAGTTCTTTTGGACACAAAATGTATTCATTTTAGAAAAAAAACCAAAAAACAAAACAAAACAAAAAAACCAACAAAACAAAAAGAAACCCCACGCAAAGCAAAACAAAACTTTCAGTAAGGTTTAGAATGTTGACTGGAATTCCTTTATTTAACTCCAGTTCTTCTCTTTCACTCACAGGGAACAAATGCTTTTAATGGGACCAGGTTGTGCTCTCAAAACTGGGGGTCAGCATAGTATAAGTGAACAGTGAGATATTGCTGATGACAGAAGGAGTTTGTTGCTGAATTTATTTAATCAGCTAGGACCCTTAAAATAATGCATATACCTGCTCCCTGCAATTAACTGTGTGCTATTATTGAAGATGATTCTTCTTTTTCCCCTGACAATTTGAGAAAATAAACACAATGATGAGTTACAGAAAAATGTCAAACAGAACAATAAGCTGCACAGAGCAAAACCAGACTTTCAGACCAAGTGGATTACAAAATGAATAACCCATCTAATTCTTACGATATTTTTGTATCATAAAAAGTACTTAGACATTGAAATGAAAAACAAAATAAGTTTGTGATATTTATAACTGAAAAGCAGTGGAAACAGTGATTTATAACATGAATCTGCACTCATTTTTGTTATCTATTGGTAATTAGAACCCCAAATTTGAATGATTTATAACCATACAAGTAAAAGTTTCAATTTCAGATTGATGTAGGTTTACCAGTAAGAGGCTGCTAAGACTTTACAACTAAATTGCAAAGAAAAAATAATTTAACAAGAATAAACTATATCTTTAATAATAAATATCAATATTTAGGCTGTGAAGGGAGCTGGGGGGTGATAATATCAATGACCCACTACACATTTCTCTGTAACATAAATGCTTACATGCTCTTGCAATTTCTTTGGAAAGCATATTGCATCATGCCTATGACAAAGTATCTCTTGCTAAGTAAAAGCAAGCACATCTCTGAAAATAAATGTATGTGTGAAAATAACTTTACACTTGAGTATAATAATTAAAAGAGTAACATCATTTTTTTCCCCTACAGTATCTAACTGAAAATATCAATTTTCTTTTTTTAAAGCTTTTTCCATAGGGTACCACAGCATTATGGCCCAAACCCCCTAGCTTAATTTTACTTGCTGAGAGTGAACAGAAAATCTTCCCCAGCCTGACTCTTTTTTTGTCCCTGGTGATTTTAAAGAGCTCACTTTTTCTTCTTAAATACGATATAAAGTCTGTATTATTTACTGTGGAAGTTTCCACTATTGAAATAATGATTGCTAATATAATTGAGTGAGAACATTCTGTTTCCTAGTAGACAGAGGTCCTGTGCAACCTTGCACATTTAAACAAAATGATTACCAGCAATCACCTACTTGAAATTCCTCCAAGGGTTTTTGTGTAGAGCGTATGAATACACAGGAACAAAGACAAAATACACATTTTGTTCTATTTTAGTAGTTCTACTTAGATTTTAACAGGGAAGCTGCAGAACTGGGAACGATCATTTTGTTCCATTTTTCTGAGTTTGACTAAATAAGTTAATTGCCCTAAGATGAAGATCTTGGGACTTACTTGCATGAACTGTGGCAACACAGTACGTGAGTTGCACACAGAAGTAACTACAAAATCTGTTGTGAGACAAACAGACAAAATGAAACAACAGTTGGGAATAATTATGCAGGAATATCTAAGCATTTTAAATGTCTCTTTTTATCTGAGAGACTAATGCATGCCCAGGTAGCTAGAATGGGCTTCATCCAGATACTCTAGGGCTTCAAAATTGTTGCCTGGGCAGGGACTGCAGAGCTTGCTATGGTGCATTTGGGTGACCGGAAAAGAAATACGGAATTATGGTATTGGCAGGGTATGCTGAAAACAGGGGTGCAATCCTTTGAGAGGACCCTCAAATTCCAAGGGGTTGGAGCAGTTTAGGAATGCTTCAAGGACCACATGTGCCAGCTGGAAGTCAAATTTTGAGGAATAATAACAGTGTCTTTAGTTAATATTATTGTATCATTCCTTTGTTTCCAACCATATATTTCCAACTGGACTACATTTAAGGGAAGATTTAACTTTGACTGATGTTACTGGAATCTGAGCATGTGCTTAAGCCATAAACTCATGCTAAATCAAGATAAATTTTCCCCTTCCTACAAGGTTGCCAAATCCTATTCTTCCTGCATACCTTCTCCCAACAGCTGATAGCACCCCTGTTCCCTGCTATTTTAGCCTAAGATAATTGTGCTCCTGAAAGTTGTACCTATGTTGAACATTTTGAAGCAAGCTCTTTTTGCATTTGGTTTTTGTTTTTTTGTTGTTGGTGGGGTTTTTTGTTTGTTTGTTTGTTTTGTTTTTCTTTTAATTTATGGGTGATACATTTTATTTTCCACATCTGGGAAAAAGTACCCCTAGCTGCATTGTATCCTTTATCCCTTCATATGCTTATCCCTTTGGTTCTCCCATAAGTAGCTAGTATTCAGCCTGTCACAGGTACATGAGGCTAATAGTTCAATCACTGGGGAGAAGGGGGGGAGGAAGATGAAAGGGCAGGAAATGGCTGTCATGGCCCCAAAGGAAATATTTGTAGGAAAAGGAGCACAACAGCAAATAAAGTGCTAATTAATGTCCAATTCCAGCACTGATATACGGACCACAGCAGTAGGCAAAAACCAGCCTTCTGTTCCACTGCCTGCTGAAGAGCTTTTGTGTTGTAGCTCTATGCAAGCATGCATCTGCAAGTTTTGAATTTATAAAATTTTCCTGTCCCCTCCTCTCTATATGTTTTAAGTTTAACTGAGTTTTCATTTTCAATTTTTAGTGTTTGTTTTTTTTTTTTAAAGTCTAGTTTATCTGTGCTAGTACTGACTTGTTCTGTACATCCTGAATTTATAGTAGTAAACACTCTAACTGGAAACATTCTGGGAGGTTGAACAAGGGCTTATCTGATAAGCTGAATAACAGAAATAAAAGAAAGGATATGAGCAGGTTACACTCTCCCAGGTTTCATCAGGCTTTCATGGGAAAAACTGGACCTCACTCTCAAATTTGGGGGATCTGAAAAATACAGTGGCACTTACGGTACTAATTTACTGGCTTTGACCAGCAGAAGGCATTGAGAGTGAACCTTCTGTTGGGGAACATAATATCAAAAGCAGCACTGTTTTAATGAAATACTGCAACCAGTACTTGGAACTGGCTAAATCTGTTGTTAAAAGAACAAACATGAAACATGAAATTCACAAAGGAATGACATGATGATCAATTATTTCTGGTGTTTAGTATCCGAGAATCACATCTTCATGTAAAATGTTACTTGCTGATGACTGAATGCCAGAAATAATAATCTGACATTAGGCTTTTGTGAATCTGACCAAATGAAAGCCTAAAAAAGGGAATTTATAGAGCAGAATATATTTGTTTCAATGGTGCACAGCTTTTAGAATATAAATGACTGAAATATTACTCATTATCCCACAATCATAAAAAGACTACAATAGCTATTAAAAAAAAAAAAAGCCTGAAAACAACCCCACAGTGAAATACAGTTAAAGATAGTTCATCAACTGAGAGCAAATAAGAAACTTCCAAACCAGAATGGAAAGAAGAGTTTGGCTTTCCAATGTTTCCCATGGCAACTTTACATGGACACAGAGTGGGGACATTACTTACAGCACAGCACATATTGTAACTCCTAGGCAGTTGGAATATCAGCTGACCCCATTGGCTCATGACAGGGAGACAAGGGAGAGGCTCTCAATGAGAGATGCTTTCTGTGGAGGAGTCATTTTTGCAATTATAATTCTCAGCAACAGTCAAAAGACAGCTATGGAAATAATTTTCATTCCACAAGTCTTTTGGAGGCTTTATGTGTCCCTTATCCACACTATCAGACTGGGCTGAGATCAAATTGTTTGATGTGAGCCAAAACCAGAGCATTGCTCTGGCATGCCATGCCAGTGTCTGATGGGCAGCGACCGTGTCTCTCCCTTTGATCGCTGGCCTTGCCAAGTGCAGTGCTGGCATGGTTGGAGGTCCCTGCTCTCACTGGAACAATCCCTCCGTTCCCACCCCGGCACTTGTGGTCCTGCTGGAAAGTGCCTGCCTGGGAGCCAGCTACGATCCATGGCTCTTGCCTGTACTATATTGGCAGAAAATGAAGCCACTGCAGGATGCAACTGCTGGAGTCTTAATGGAGTTCTGTGATAAGGCTTTGCTATGCTCTTGCTGTCTCAAGAAAGTGTCTACAGCAGAATGGTAGCGACAACCTTTATTCCCAGTTTTTACTGTGCATGATGAAGATGGCAAGCTTTAAATCTAGATTGTCTGTAGTTGCATAGCTATGAAGCATTTTTTTCATGCAGCACAATGTTTACAGTTCTGCTCTCAGTCAATTCTTGCAGATCTGATTTTTCCCAGTCTTACATATTAAGTCACAAGTTGTTCCTGTGTGTATGATGCAGTTACTTTTTAACCCCCTTTTTTTTTTTTTCAGACATGAAAGGCTGCACAACTTCAAATCCCTTGGGACCAATTATGTTATGTGCTGTAAACATTACCTATCCAAAATCATACTATCAGATTCTGGCATTTGACTGATGTTTATCAGGTTGCTTTGTGTAAACACCTTCCAAGTTCCCACAGCTCTGGAAAATTAAAATTTTTATTTATTCTCTTACTATTTCCTGCAGTCAGTATTCAGGTCCTTCTGGTAAGTGGTAATTACATAGATGTAACCAATGGAGAAATTGGACCTTTGTATTTGTAACAACCTAAAAGAATGCAAAATTTAGTGCATAGCCTTCTACACCTCCCTCCCGCTCCTCCAAAGAAAAGGGTACTATATTTAGGTCAGGAGTATAATTAAGAACATTTGATCCTTTCCCTCCTTTGAAGAGATGAGCTACTTTCTTTTCTTTCTGTTTTAATCTTGCAAGTTTAAAAAAAAGATCTACATAGCACTCCGTAGATGAGGATTTCCACCTTTGAAGAATGACTGCAATTCTAGTGAGGGACCTTTTGAAATTGTCTCCATTTGAGTTATTGCTTTGACATTGGGAGGGGTTTTTCAAAGGATAAATACAGAAGTTCAATAAACTTCATTCCCCAATGTCAAATGTATTGATGAAATTGAAGGGAACAGAATTTGCCCGACTATGGCCATGCTGCTGAATGGTTCCTCCTCAGACAAGAATTCCCACAGGCTGGAGAAACACTCATACTTAAGCTTAGCTGGGCTGATAAAAACAGTGCTCATGTGAATGCTCCCATATTGCATCTGGCATTGGCAAAGAATTGGACAAACACAACGCTACACAAGATAGCTGTGATGGAGAAGAGTACATTTTCTTTTAGAGCAGCAAGAAAAGTTTACAGGCTTCAAAGGCTTTCAACCAATTACAAAACCAAGAGTGTTTATTTCTCCAAGTGGAATTTGCTCAATTGTACATGAAACATTTGTTACTTGAACAGACTGAAAAGAAGTAGAACAATAGATGTATACTTGATGTAACATATCACTGAAGCTGGTCCCTTTTTCAGAGTCTGACTGGACCTTGGCAAGTCACATTTCTTCAGTGACATACAGCATTCAGGACAGGCATAGGAAACAAGAGATTTCCTGTTTTCCCAATGAGCCTTAATTGTTTCTTTGCTTGTGCTGAATTCACTTCTGCTTTAGAAATTTTTACACAGAAGATTTGTCTGTTTTCACAAGAATTTTGACAAAGCTTGATTTGGCTGCACTGTAATCACTGGAGATTTGACAGAGAAAGATGGCAATGTGATCGTTTAGAATAATTCAGCCAAATAATTTTTTCACATGCATTTTTTTGCAGTTAAAAACGTAAAAGCAAAGCAGAAAATGTCTTCATATTTAAGGATTTTTTTCCACAAATATGATTTATTTTTTCATTATTATTATCATTTTATCCCGTTATTAAATTATTTCTACTTAGTGAATTATTATGAATTTAGTCTTTACATTGTTATTCATTATAGCACTCAGAGGCTTCAGTTAGGTTCAGGGTACCATGTGGCTTAATGGCTCAGCAAGCTTTCATGCTCCCAGTACTGGACTTTTTTACAACATGACAATAAAAGGCAATTTAAAGAAAAGGGGTTCCAAAAGCCTTTCAAGTACAGGGAGAAAGCAAGTGATATTGGATCTGAATATTTAGTCCAGGTTTACTTTATTTTTAAATGATGTCTGAATCAATTTTCTTATAAAAACCAGTAGATTATCATAAAGGATAGACACCTACCCCAATGCTGGAATAACATTATTCTAGCATTTGAAAACACCAAAACCCCAGAAAGTGACAGTACCTCATCCCCAAAGAGTTGTGGAAGCATAGGCAGAGAGAGAGAGAAGACTGAACAGCAGACACAAAACAGAATTAGGGCAGATTCCAAGTCCCTTAATCCCAGGCTGTGCCCATTTTGCCCCTCTCCTCACTGCATGTAGAGAGAACATGACAGGAACAGTCATTAGTGTGAGACGTAATCAAACAAGTCATTGCAGGAGAATGAGATAATGCTGCTTTTAGTATGGAAGTATCATGTAAATGATTATGTCTTACGTGGCAAAAGAGGGATCATGTCATACAATCGGATATTTCTGATGCCTTAAACAAACAAAATACTTTGCATCTACATTTCTCTTTTTTGATCTCCATTATAAAGGTGTGAATTTCCCATTGATATTCATGCTATTGTCAGAATATAAATTCACCTTGGAAATGAATGTTTTTATACAGCTTTACCTATACCTTTACATCTCAGAGCCACATCTCTGAGATGTGGCTTCATCAGCATAATTGGATGGCATTTTTATGTGCTGTATCCGAACTGTACTGTCATGTAGACTTGTGAAGGAACAGAGGCTCATTTACTTAGTTTTATTTCCTGAGGGTAATGTTTCTGAAATTATACGTGAATCTCAAGGCATGCATCCTCACTGGAGGTGAAGACACAGCATGGACTTTCTGTGGGATCATGCTCCATCACCTACCTACAACTTGTTCCAGCAAACTGCCTAACCCAGAGTTGGATTCCAGCAGATCAGGCTATCTCCTTGGACCAAGTCTAACCTCCTGATTCTCTGCAAAGCAATGACGTGTCTCCTGCTTCCTCTGGAAAAACTAGTGTACTTGATAATTTAATGCCTTTCTTAGGTTAGGAGGTATTATCAATAATGTCGCAGAAGGGGAAAATAAAAGCACAGGATGCAGCGTTTTAGCTCCATGACAATTTAACATTTTTAACTCTCTTAAGTCATGTCAATATTGACTAAATAACTCAGTTTGTGTTTGGTACCCTACTGTATCAGCAAATGTGTATGAACAGATGTGTGTGGATCTGACTTGTTTAATAGTTGCTGAGACAGCAGTTCTCAAGGTACTGCCTAATTCTTCACATGTCCTCATACACCTTGGAATAGTTGTAAAGTTCCTTTCTTCTGTGTATTGGTTTGGCATGAATAATAAAAACCAATTAATGATCTGCTTTAAAACTGACAGCCAGGTTGACCAATTGGATACAAGTGTACACCTCTGGGACACACGGCTTAAATACAGGTGGGATTTTGGGAAAACGTTCTCTTTGAGTTGTGGGCTTGCCATGAGGTAACACTGAGGTGGGGGGAGCAGCAGAGCCTGGCTAAGGCCCCGCTGCCCCTGGGGCTGGGCTGGGGTGGCTGGGACAGGGCTGGCCGTGGCTGAAGCCGAGCCAGGCCCCTGAGCCCAGCAGATGCCGGCAGAGAAAGGGGAGCCACAGCTGCTGACATCCAACCGATCCTACGGCCTGCACCACACTGCTGGCCAGGCTGAGGGAGACGGCCCATACCCCTCCAACCCCTGGGTCCCTGGAGAGCAGCACCGAGCCCAGGCTGGGCCAAACCCACCCCATAAGACCGAGGGGTGGAGGGGAGAGAAGATCCATGCCGTCGTTTCTGAGCTTTTCTACACATCAAGGATTTGAGGCTTTCACAGATGCTGCGGCCGAGACCACGTGGCCATCCACAGGCCCAGACAGGAAATGTTAACTAGCTCCTAACACAGACTGAGACTTTTTTAAACTCTAACCCTTCTCAAAGAGAGAGAAAGGCCAAACTGGAAGCATGCAAAGGGATAATATGAAGATATCAAAGTCAGTAAAGGAAGAGTGACTTCTTAAGTGGAAGAGATGACAACTTGCCTTAGTTCTAGGCTGTAAATCTCCTTGGTTTATAGTAACAGACTGCAATATTCCTTTAAATAGTGGACTAAGAATGGGGAGATGATTTTTGCAGATTCAAGCAAAGGTGTCTGATTTTACTGAGTGGATATTGAATTAGGAACTGTAATCTAGTGATCCTATGAGATGTTTGAAGCCTCGTCACCAGTGAAGAATGAGAAATCCTTTGTTGTGGGGCTGTTCATCTTTAAAAGGTGAAACCCCATGTGTAAGTCCACGGCCTATATGTAGTCATGGGAAAGGCTACATCTTGGGAGGCTCACAAATGCAGATTCTTGGGCAGGCTGCTTTTGTGGGAGCTGGAAGCCACAAGTAAATTGTGTCTCTTGTGGAAAGTTACCAAAACAAATCAGGAGGGACTTGTCTCAAAGACTGAATGAAAGACTATTTTATAAGTGGTACTGACTTAGAGTTCTGATTTTCTGTCTCTTTACATTGTTTCATGGAAAAGTAAACTGTTGGTAGGGGCGAAGGGAGTGCTTTTAAAAAGTTTTCATACTTTTTTTTGTTTGCCCTTTAGTGTGTGTTAATAATTCTACCTATTTTTATCTTTAAGTTGAGCCTATTTTGCCTTTCTTCTAATCCTATTCCTTAGTAGAAAAATAGATCACTACACTACATTTAACAAAACAAATTTGGCCAATGTGAAACCACTACATTTTTGGTGTTTCCGCCTAGTTGCGAACTTTAACCCATTACATTCCCCAACAGATGTACCTCTTCCATAAGACATAAAGAGTGATTTTAGATGCTATTAAAATTGTTGGCCAGGCTTTTTTTTTTTTTTTTTTACTCTCAGATATCATAGCTAGTACAAACAGATGAAGCATCACTTGCTTTATATGTGCTAGGAAGCTGGTCCAATGCTTAAATCCATTTTTCCATCAAGTTCAACCTCCAGTTGAACCTGTTTCTTTTTCCATGAAATGCTCTATTTCATCAATTTTTTTGTGAAGGCAACAGTGTGGTGTGGGGTAAATAATTTTAAGAGCTAATATGAAATGTATGTTCAAGCACTTGATTCTGAGAATATGGGAGCAAACGGGAGGTTGTTTACAAATCAAAGTAAGTTATGCCATGAACTATCTACATTTAAAATTTTGTTTCTTGCGGTGGGAAAAAATATAAATTGGGAAACACTCAAATAAGATGTATTTCACATTAAAAAAAGCTTTAGACTATTATGGTATTTATTGCACTTTTTAGTTATGGAGAAAAAAATGGCATTATAAAGCAGAATGATAAGAGTAAGTTTGAGCATTGAAAAGTAACAAGTGATAAGCTAATGACTACTATTTTATTTTAGCTCCCTCACATGATGTAGTCCTTTATTACACAAATGAACATTACACGACCATAGGTTCTTCACCTCATAGCAGTGCACAGACCCACCTGGATCAGATGGGGTGGTGGAGAGGTTGCTAAAAACTGGATCCCTGCACCACTGATTGCAGAAGTTGGAAGGCTTGCATGTATTAAAGGGTTTTGTGAAGTGGCTCTCTTTGGGTGCAGCTACGGTAAGAAATGCAGTCTTTTATGATGGTTAGGAAGGGAACCGGATGAAGAAGGTGCCTGAAGGCTCCCTTGAGATTTAGATTTTTCCTGCCTCTGTTGCAGCATTTCTAAGGGTGCAAACCATTTCAGTGGTCACTACAAATAATTTTTGTTTGTGTATGACTTGGGATGTTTGGGATTCTAGTGGATATCGTACCATACCATATGTAGAAATATCAAGTTTCACACCCACAGATGAACTCAGTGGCACTGCCAGGCCATGAAGAGCCCTTGGAGTGCTAAATATATGCTTTCAAAATGCAGCATTACATGAAAATATAAAATCCACCTGTTAATGAAAGACCCACCACAGCTGCTACAGGTTATAATGTAACTTAATAGCTGTCTGATGAAACTGGATGGTATTCCAGAGGAAAGTAAGTAATACACAACAAGGATTTGTAGATGAAGAGGTGGGGAACTTTTGGATAATAAGCTCACCCAAAACAGGAAACCTACCTGAACAGCAACTGGAAAAGGTTGAGCAAAGGACTATGCCTCTTCATGAGAGACAGGAAAGCTACTAAATGGAAGTAAAATGAGAGAAAAAGAATTTTTGGTACAGCAAAGCCATAGACTGGATAAACAAAAAAATTGTGTGGGAAGAGCAAACAAGTCATCTAACAAAGCAGATAAATGTCTAATTTTTGCACATTTATTGCACTATTGTATGTTAAGATAAATGAAACATTTGAATGTTATCAATCCACTGGGAAAAATTCCTAAATAGTGTATTAAATACTTTAGACTGGCAAGTTAGATGCACAGTTTTTGGAGTTCAAAGACCCAGAACTGAAAAGTCACACAGAGGAACCTGATTTGAACTATGGTAAATTCAACAAAAATTTCAAAGGTGATAAGCATGACTTAGAGGAGGTTAGAAGTTTTGGAAAAGAAACAAGGCAGGCAGAAAGAGATCAGCAAACCATAGGAGCAAACACAGAGAAACATGTAGAAGACTCTTAATTACAGAACTACGAACATAGTGTTAATGTTATCCAGGGCCTCAGGAATGCCTTAGTTTTGGATACATAAGTGTAAGGGGTAAAACCATCCTGCAAATAATTTTAGACAACCCTGAGCATTGCTAAAAAGAAACAAGATACATATACCGGCACGTTGAAGAAATAAAAGTCACAGAAACCCTTTAAATGAGAGAAACCTGAAAATGAGAGAAAGAGAGATGAGTGTTGCTTTCCTCTGGCCAGAAAACCAGCATTGGAAAAGCTGATGTTTTAGGCAATACTGTTGACACTTCGAAGAGTTACAAGACAATAGAGATGGTTTAAGAAGTTGCTGCTGTCTCTTTTCTTTATAAGTTGTTTCTTCTTATTTTAGTTCACATACTTGTAGCTCTTAACCCAGAGCTTTCCTTAATCACCACCCAAGCAGTGATAAGATGATAATATTTACCTTCTTTTATTGGATTAATTATTGCACATACATCTTTGGGCCTATAATCAGTAGGATCATTTGTCTCCCCTGTTCTACAAGAAAGCCACTGCAGATTCTCACTCATCTGCTTAGAAACTTTTAATTTTCTGCTAATGCTTTTTCTCTACAATCACTTCAGTCTGCGTGTCTTTATGCCAATAATGTTTCTTTGCATACAATGTTCTTCCCTCTACCTTCAGCCTTTCCCTTCGTGTGGTTTATAAATATGTTTTGATTTGTTAAATTATATTTATTGTTGTACCTGTAGCGGTGTGGATTTTTTATGTTTATTTCATATGTTAAAATGTTCTATTCACCCCCCTTGATTTCCTGTGTGTGGTTGTTCCCTGCCCTCTGTCCTGTCACTCAATGTATCCTTCCTCGATTTCCATAGAAATTGAATGTATCCTTTCCCTGCTCCTCCCTCTGGTGAGCTGCCTGTCACTCAGGAACCCGACCCAGCTTCTAGAAAGCTCTGGGAAAGTGATTGGCTGCAGCCAGAGGAATTCTCCTCCCCCCCAAAGGAGTTGGCTCCCGAGGGTGTCCCTCATGCCCTGAGCCACTCCTTGGTGTGTCCCTATTGGATTTTCCCTCCTTCACTCCCTTTTCCCCTCCCCAGTTCAAAAGTCAGTGTTCAAGCCGAATTCTGCACTGGGCTGGGTTGCAGCCTCAAGGTGAGGAGGTCCAACGTACGGCCTTCCAATAAACTTGTTGGCTCTCCCAACCCAGTCTCCTTTCCTCCTTACTGGCGTCGCACGAATACAACCTGTGCCACAAAGAGGAGTGGGTCGACGGTTCTCAGAACCCACAGGATCGGCTCTAGTTATCTGTAGCTGGAGCTGTGCCTGACTCGCTGCTCCGGTGCCAGAGCTAGCCCAGGCGCGCAGAGAGACTCTCTGAAGGCACCGCGACAGTAACCACACTACTAAATAAATAATCTAGCATCTGAACATCTATTCAAAAAAAAGGTCTTTCCCAAATCCATGGCATAAAATTCCAGCTCCAGCACTGGAGCTGTGATAGGAACAATTAAATTACAGTGAAATTTTTATGCAACTGCTGTTTTTTCCTCCTGTTTGCTGTAACTGAAAAAACTAACCTTTTTCATAAGTAACCTGTATAGGAATAGAAGTGGTCACAGCACCAAGCCTGCCTCCTGTGGGGGACTGTATTAAAGACCTTACAGAAATCTAGATATATGACATCTATAGCCTCCCCTTGTCCATTGATGCAGTCACTCCATCATGGAAAACTACTAGGTTGGTCAGGCAGGGCTTGCCCTCTGTAAAGTTGTGCTGGTTGTCCCAAATCACCTTCCTGTGCCCCATGGCCATAACTTCTTAGGAGGATCTGTATCATACTGTACCACTGACATGGCCATGAAATTTGAGCATATCAGTGGATAAACTGCAACTCCAAAATCACAGTTGACCAACAGCCTAGGAGTAAACTTTCTGACAGTAGCTGTCTGTGGGTAAGTGAATTGCAAAATGCAGAAGGAATAGCGCGGGGACAGCCATTTTAATCTCTGGTCCCAAAATGCCACTGCTAACTTGTTAAAATGAGATCTCCAAGCACACCTCTCTTTCTTGGTCCCACTATTGTACAGTATCATGATTTTTGACAAGATACATTTCTCATTAATCTTTGCTAACTGCTGTAAAGATCAGTGCATTAATGTCTGGAATGCTGGTCACAGAAAAAATTTTACTACCAGGATTGCAGGACAGTTTTTTTTTCTCATCATATGGCTATAAATGCCAGTAAGACTTTGGCAATTCAGAACCTTCATTGTGGCTTTTCCTCATCTGCATGCAAATTAGCTTCTTAAATATAATGTTCCTCCAATTTCCTCTCTGGACCTCTTAAGGGAAGCTTGTTATGATGCTTTTAATGCAAGTGTTATCATGTGCTGGTTTCTCAGAAAATACATCCTCTATTCTTGTCCTCCTCTTTCTGCCACTCCCCAAGATGAACTCATCCATAAAAGTGTAGATTGTGGTTTAAAAGATAAATGGAAAGCTGTGGGTGTCCGGGGCAGCCAACTTCATCTATAGGAATGTGATTAGACTCAGCCAGTGGAAAGTGCAACTACTTAATGCTTCCTAACCTATGAAAGGATAGTGAGCTCCTAGGAGACGTCAATCATGTTCGGAGGAGGTTAAAAAAAAAGAAGGAAAAAAAAAGATTACAATTCAAAGGGTTAAAACAGAGCTGACTTCTGAATCCTTCTTTCTTCCTTTTCCCTGGGTTAATGACAGCAGGGACTGTATAAGTTATGACTAATGGCATCACTTCAGCTTGTTTTCACAGTCTGCCAGTGGCCAGGAAAGTATGGAGCAATAATATTGCAGTATTTATTCGAAGACAATAAGCAGTCATTGCTGAGCTAGGGAAGCTGGGCCATGTTTATCTTCATGGATTTAGTCAGCTGGGAGATGAATAAGAGCCAAACTTGAACAAGCAAACATTTGCCTTCTTCTCCACAATGCAGCTATTTCACTTTACATGGCTGAAGACATAAATCTTTCTTCAGTGGCAAGCAAACAGCTTCAGATACATGGCACTAGCTAGGCATCACAGGACATCAACTGAATACTTGTGACCCTGAGTGTTCATGAAAACAACCACAATCCATCTTAAAACAAAAAATGGCAACAATCTTATAGCGCTTCAGCAGCAAACAATAAAAAGCTGTAATGCCTTCTGTGAACTGGTCTCTGACTAAATATCAGCTGTAAAAATGACTTCCTATCTATTGTTCTGCTCACAAAAGGAATTATAGGAAATTATTGATTGTTGCAACCAATTGTTGCAGTGCAAATACAGAAATAAGTGTTTCAAGCAGGTATAAAGCAATTTAACTTCTATTGATGCCTTCATGGGGTGACAGGGAATGTTTCAAAAAATACCTATCATGCAGGCTAAAGAAATAATCGTTTAATTGATATTTTCTTGGTGCAAGAATTAATAATTCTTTGCCTCTTATGGCCAGCCAGTGTCATGTCATAAAGGATGGTGCTAGGGAATAATCTGTAACCTTTATCTTTTAAGTTGTTGTGCACAATGATGCAGGGAGTGAAAAGCTGTTGCATTTCTACATGCAGTTCCTTGCTCCTGGAGCCGTAGGAAGATGTTATGTTATTAATTGGTTTTAATCCTACTATCTCCTAAGAGTCTTTCACTCAAAGTCCTAGGTGCAGCTGCGCAGAGATGTCTCCCTCTGTCTGCTCACTGCATGAATCAACATTTTGGAGAGATCTAAGGCAGACTTTCACCTCTCACCTGTTGGTTCTTCTCAGTGCATGCATGAGTACTTTGGTATCATTTACCCAACTCAAACTATGCACCCACCGATGTGACACACTTCACAATTTCTATGGGGAGGAAAATAGGGGGTATGAGTCAGAAATTAAATTGTGCCCCACTAGAGGGTCCCCAGAGGCAGATTATGTATCCAGTCAGTCCATTTATCCAGGGATAAAAACACTGGCTCATGCAATGCTTTTTGACTTGAACCGAACGAAGAGGGAAGGGGGTAAAGCACGTCTCCTAATGTTGTTACTGTTCCAAAGCTTTGTGGTGAGATGCATTCATATTTAGATAAGCAGGTAATGTGCTCCCTTAAGCATTGTTTCCCTCAACAGGAGATGTGAATGGCAAGGAGGTAGCTTATGAGTGATGACAGTGTGGAGAGGGTCACTGAGTGGTGCTGTGAACATAAGAGCTTTACATGGGGGTGCCATCACCAAGCTGCTCTGATAAACTCTGATATCACATAGGGACATGTACTCGGTTTGAGGGGCTCAAAACACCCAGAGGGATTGCTCATTAAACTGATAATCCTGGAGCTGTTTGTCTCACTGCATGGACGTTTCAAGCCCTTTGCTATTGACTCCTTACTGTCAGTGGCAGTGGGTGAGGAGGGGAAGGGCTGGGGGCTGTGTGCAGGAAGGAGAGCTTTGGCTGTGAGCAGGTCCAAGAATAAATGGCGTTGCCACTATATTCCTTGTGGCTTTTAGCTACATGGTTTTCCACCTCTCCTAGTACTAGGAAGAGAAAAATTGAGGTGAAGTTATAAAAGCAGATACATCCAGAACACACTGAAAATTACATTGCACCTTATTTTTTTAAATCAAAACAGGAGTCATTTGGTAACCATGCAGGATGGTTTCTGCTGCTTGCTTCTTTTAACTTTCACTCATTTACAAGACGCTCATTGCGAAGGATCTGCCTTAAGCAGCCAGACCCTCTGTTGCTGTAAACAGTCGGTTGCAAAAATGTCCATGAGGAGAAGGCAGATGGTACGTCCAGGAGTATATAACACAATATATACTGTGATCTGCCTACTGTGTCTTCCCAAACTGCAGGTGAGATATTGTGTGAGCAGCTGTTAGAGATGTGGGAGGGGAGACAGCATGAAATGAAATGGATTAATAAAAACACAGAGAAAAGTACACAGAAATGCTTTCTAGTAATGAGAGTATAAAAACCTCAGCAGCTCCCCTGTACCAAACATAATGCTCCCCCTCATATGCACAGTACATAAAATAGCTCTCCCCAGCCTGTGGGGCCTCCTGCTGCCAGAGACACAAGCTAAAGTGCTGTGCATTCACATCAGGAAAGAACAAGTGGCCCAGAGCCATTACTGGGCTGTTGAATCCAGGCCTGGCATGTATATTAGGCCGTATACTCCTCCTGTATTTTTAAATTGTTTGTATTTGGAGTTGTCAACTGCTGGAAAAAGGAAGTTGTTCCCAAATAAAAAAAGGTTATTTTTCTCATGCTGTATATTAACAGAACTGAAGATCAGTCTCATTCTTCCACCTCCTCCATAGAGAGAAGTCTCCTTTGCAACTTCATCAACAGGTCAAAAGACTGGACCTGCCACCGAGATATGTCTGATTTTCGTGGCCAAACCTTATGGAAAGGTGTCTAATGGTGTCCAAAAGAGCCCAAATCCAGCTGTTTGGCCTCTGAAATATTTGCTCTACAAGACAAGTAAGGCTGGTAAGGTAGACAAGGTATAAAAAAAATATGTCTACTCATACGATTGGTAAATGTGTCTTATAGGTGAGAGGAGTAAAGGAAGTAATGTTATGATAATTGTTTTTGACATTGATTTACCCTTCAAGACAAACTTAAGCAAGCAGACAGATCGAGGGAAAGACCAAAGTTTCAGGGGTGTGTGAAACCTTCACCTGGCTGCTCATAGTCAATAACTTACAGCTCACAATTTGATTATGTGATTTCTTATTTCCTACTGTACCCAGAGTGAAGTCAACAGAAACAGGCCCTAATCACCTATAGTCAAATTATGAGCTGCTTAATCGCCATTGTCTTATAATTATTCAAGAAATGGGGCATAATAGGTTGAAAGTTAACAGTGCACATGTTATTACATTCAGTGGAAAAAAATAGACATAAAGTTAAAACAACACAAGTAATTTATAGTGTATTTGCATGCCTAACTTTTATTAATTCATCATTAAAAAATAAGTAGGTCTCAGGATAAATGTTGCACATTTTAAAATGAGTTTTAGGTCTTGAAATTTTTAGCTGATGTGATTTTCAAAAGATAAGGTCTGTCCATGGACAGAAATCAACTCAGAGTTAAGTGCAAAATTGATTTTGTTACTGTCTGGTTACAGGTTAAGAAAACCATCTTTTATCATACAGAGTTGATTGTTTTTTAACATTCCAATGAAACAAACCCACAGTTACAAAAAACAGACTTGCAGTCTACTCCACCCTGAGTGTGTTGCAGCAAAAATGTCAGATATAGTAGGTGGGATGAGATCTGTGAAGAGCAATATAGATTCATTACACGTTGGCATAGATTCACTCAAGACATACCAATTAAGACCCAGTGAAGTGAGGTTCTGATTCAATATATTTATTTATTTCATCACTACTATTGAGTAGTTATAAGGGAGAAAATTAATGGAAATAGTTTTTAAAAAAACTACTCTTGCTCTGACTAGAGAGCCATTCAATAGCTCCCAGGCCATCCAGGCTCTGTGGGGAGTGATGTAGGGACAATTAATAGGGGCTCATTGGTAGTGCCAGGGTGGATTGCAGCAACATCTAAAAAGTACTCAGGTGGAAAGGAGTAAACTTTGCCCTTAATACTGTGAGGAATGACAGTAAAGATTAATAAATACAAGTGGGAGTAGATGAGATTTCAGCAGGCCACTCGTTATCAAGTAAAATTATGAAATAAATAGGAAGGTAGGATTAGGAACAAGGAGGAAAAGGGTGAATATAATGGTTGGAAAGTAAACATATAAGTGTGTCTTAACTTTACTTGCAGGAATAGTAAGAACAATTAAATCAATTAACTAATCCTATTAGTGAAGATAGGCATATGCATGTTTGCATGAGTGGGGTGCAATTATGTAATTGCCATATCCAATGCTACATCACTGCATACCTTAGGATCAGATTACATGTATTTTGTCTGTTTGAATGATCAAAGCTTGTGCAATTTAACTCCAAATGTGGGTACAACAGCAACAGCAGTTGCACAAAATGCCTTTAATCAACTTCCCTGGCCTTCTGTTTTCCCAGGAAGATTTCTGCTGTGCCATAGGAAACATGTGAGATATTTCAAACGTAGGATTTCTGCCAGCTAGTGATTTATCCCATTGATTACGTTGTCATGTAACGGGAAGAGGCAAACCATTTTAACTGCTCACATAAACTGCAGTGGCATGCTGGATTCTTATTTAATACAATAAATTTAGTTGCAGCTTTGCACAACTTGCCTGATTCCCTCCATTCATTCCTGTTAGAGTATATGATAGTCACTTTGGTCTCCAGATTTGTACAAGAGTGGTGCCCACTAACTTGTGTCTGTCTAAATAGTTCAGGGGAGGGAAGAACATACAATTTGCTGCTGAGTGGTTTTGCTTATCTATCACAATTCAATGGAATTTAGTTTCTTGCATATTTAAAACAAAAATAAACCTGATTTTTCAATCTTGTGTTACACAAGATGTGCTTTTTGATGGTTACTTTTCAATTTTCCAGTCACTAAGGTTTTATTACATTCTCAAATAAGTCTTCTATAAAAAATATTTCTTAAGTAGCTCTATGCTGATTCTACAGTATAATAATACCATATATTTCTTATATTGTGCAGATGTCAAAGGACTTGTGTCAAGGCTTGTCTGTACAACTGAGCACAGGCTGGAAGGTCCATTAGAGTTGGAAGTATGAAGATAATAAAATAACTCCAGAATATTTAATTTTATTCTTCTGATATTCAAGATTCTAAGAAACCTGGATAAGTCACCAAGACCTCTGATCAACATGAGCTAACACAGATTGGGAAATTACAAGCTATCAAATTACTAACCTGTCAATTCCACTCTTACATGTAGGCTTTTACCCTGTTGCTTTTTTCAAAGTAAAATGGTTTAACTGAGGAATGGTCACTCACTTTCTCAGTGCAAGCCTGTAACTTCTTCAGAGTGAAAGCCCCGAAATAGACCAGGAAGATGTGTGACCCAAAACTTTAAAATGTGAGTAGTCTTGGTAGTTTGGACTCTCATTTGTAAGAACACTCTTGGTTCAGTAAGTTCAGTTTGGTCTACAGTAGGGCTTCTGAGTTATTGACAGCTACCGCAGTGCTGGGAGGCAGACATGTGAAATCTTGGACCAGTTCTCTAAGTTACCCACAGATTTTCTAAAGCTGAAAGAATGCTTGGGCCCAGAGCTTTAGATCAAAATTTTCTTCCAAGAAAAGCTCCTATCTATGAGACGGTCAGGAAAGAAGAAAATAGGAGGCACTGTGCTTATTTCTGTATTTTTCTGTATTTTCTTTATATTTCATACATTCCCTGTCCCATCGCTTTATATTGATACAGAGTAAGGAGCCTACTGAGTCTGTAGAACACACTTAGGCTCTAAATAGAAAAAAAAAAAAAAAAA
>WBMY01016831.1:60772-118054 GCA_013397315.1 Donacobius atricapilla
AAAAGGGGGGGGGAAACAAGTAAGATGGACAAGAAAAAAAAGAAAAAAAAAAAAAAGAATAAAAACTTGGACTATTCTCTATTCCTGGGCACTGTTCCCCTGGTAAGTACTGACCCTACAAAAACTTGGGGCTCTGGAGTCAGACACCAGCCAATCTTGCAAATGCTTGTCTTCAAATGCTTTTTTTTCTTTCTTTCTTTTTAATCTAAACACGGCGATTTCCCTCCTCCTCCCCTTTGTCTGATACTTTACTGCACATTACATTATTTAGAAAAATGTCACTGGAGGAACACTCTGTGTGGTCTCATAAAATATTAACGACTCCTGAAAGAAAACTTGAAATCAAGATGCTCTTTCATGCTGGGGTATGTACTCTCTTTTGTTGGCTTTTTTTTTTTTTTCTTTCTTTTCCCTTCATGGAATCTGAATTGCTTGTCTGTCTTTCCCTTGATATGAGCTACTCCTTGCATTTATCATATTCCTTTGAAAGAGGGGAATCCAGGGAAGAAATAGTGTGATGCTGATGCTAACCAAGAAGTGACCTGTCTGTGCAGCAACAGCTTCTGCAGATACTAAGCTAGTACTGTGCATTTTTAGGCTAATGTCAATGAACAAGAAAAGTGTAGGAGTGGAACAAAATAAAAAGCCAGAACAAGCTGATTTCTCAGTCAAATACAGATTTCTGGCAATGACTGATATACTGTTCTAAAACATATCTGAAGAGACAACAAAGGTTTGCAACTCTTTTAAGGAACAGGAAAAAAATAAAAAAGTACCCACCAAGAAAACCTCCATGTAAATTGAAAAGCAGTCTACATGGGGGAAAAATAATCTGACCAAAAACTAAGGGAAAGTAAATCTTCCCGTAGTAAAGGCCTATGAATTCAGAGGTGGACAGCAGTCCTGAGTAAAGAATACCGACATTTTAAGTGAAACATTTGCTGGCAAAGTGGCCGTCGAAAGTGGTTATTGAACGTCTTGTGAGAGAGCAAATTGCAGACTAGAGGTCTTTCTTATATTTTGTAGCAAAGCCAACTTCCATTGATACCACCTCGATGTCAGCCCCTTTCTGCAGCCATTTGTAAAAAGGCTTGTGATGTGAGATTGACGACTTAAATACTTCATCAATCAATGCTTTAGCCAATGTGTTGTTCAGTGATTGGTGGAAAATTCAAGTAATCCATCTTACCCCATCACCCTTGTTCTTTATTCTCTTCAGGTATTTTCATTTTTCCCCCCCCTCTCTTTATTTGTTCACTTTCACTACAATCCGAAAGAGAAGCTGGGCTGGGAGGAAAGGGCCTGCTGCTATCTTTGAAAACCTAATCATTGCAGTGAAACTCTCCAGTGCAAAGTGCTACTGAATTAACTGAACTTTTAATGATCCTAGAGGTGGTCCCGGTGCATATGGACTAGCAAAGCACAGGGTCAGGCTGCAATTTGTGCCATTCTGTCAAATTAAATATGTCAAACATCCTGAATCATTTATATAATCAACAATAAGGCGCTTATTTCTGCTGAATTAATCTGCTAAGTAGCTTTAAGGAAAGAAATAGGTATGACACAAAGCTAAACAGTGAGTGTAAAGAAACAAAAAAGGGTTTAGGTTATTCATTTTGGCATAATGGAAGGACATCCTTTGCTCAGAGAGAGAATATCCTTTGCTTGCGAGTGAATATTTATGTTGATATCTGGTATTCCTAATTTTAATCTCAATAAGGATTTAAAATCTTAACTGCCTACTTGAAATTTTCGTATAGATTATACAGCCACAGCAGAGGCTTTATAGCAATCTAGATGAATAGGTTTTGTTCACCTAGATTTTGCTTTTGTATCTAAGAAAAAAAATATTCTAACGCAAAGGAGCAGCTTATTTTTTTATACATATGTAATGTTTTTCTAAATGCATTATTATTATATGGATGCTTACAAAATTGCAAATAAATACTTGTCCAGAGGCATATGTTTTTAAATACCTGAGGTACCAAAACATTTATGTATCCCTTTAACTTAGGCAGGTGTGCAGATTATTTCTGTTTGTTGGATCTAATAGGAGTATTGGCTTTTTGTGTTCACTTTTGCAAGAGATAGAAATTGAGTTATATTTGGGATAGTCCTGGCATAAAATTTTTGATTTGTAGTGAAAAGAGTTTATAAATATTTTGTAAAACATATACTTGTGTGCAAATATATGAAAAGTGGCAGACGTCTCAAAACCTGCTATTTCAGTGGGAAATTTGAGCGCATATTTTTAAAGGAGTTTTCACTGTACATTTATTTAGATACCACTGAGCAATATGAAAGAAGAGAGCCATAAACTTCTAAAATTGGTGTCTGATTTATTTGGAGGTTCATGCTTATTTTTTTGTTGAGCATTACCTTAGGCACATCTGCTTGAATCAGGGCTGTAGTGGAAAAAGAGAGAGCAAGAGCAAGAGTCTAATCTACACTGGCTACTGCAGAGGCAGGCCATCCATTCCTCATTATGCAGTTTCTCAAATCAACTCAAGAAAGTCTCCAGAGAGTAAAGTGAATTTTATGATACTATTTCTTTCATTTATATTAGTTTATTTATTTTTCACTTCCGGGAATTTGTGTCTCCAAGACATTTGGGTATATTGGTTTTGGATATTCTTGGTCTGCAATATCCCAGATAGAGGCCACAATCTGGACAAAATACCCTAAATGTTTGTCTAGCAGAAAAAAAAAATAGTGAGAAGATAACTTAGGTCTGGATTATGACCTTGTTTATGTCATGATTTTAGTTTTATACATGACAGAATAAAGTCTGCAAAACAGATCCAAGATAGTTCTGCCCACAGTGTACATAAAAGAATTAAGAAAAATAAAAGAGACAGGGAGAGAGAGAGAGAGAGAGAGAACTAATAAACAACTGAAAAATACAAAATCAAAAGATCATGTGAACTAACAGAAAAATCTTTTATCCAGATCCACATAAAAATGCTGTACAGACTCTGTATTCAGCAAGACATTACTACATTATTAAGCAACCCCGTTTGAAAAAGATATTTGTGTTGGAATGTCATATTAATCAAAAAAGGTTGAAAACAAAATAATCAGAATAAGAATTTTCATTACTTGTCTTGATCCATTATCAGGACAGTAACAAAATTTGGGCCAGGAGGGCAGTGGCTACTCTTCCATAAATTTTACCTTTTATTTCAAAGCTTCTGATGCAATGTATTGCTAAGTTGATATTTAAGAGACATTTGATACTCTTTCACCTGAATAAAAGCAGATTTCTTTGTGTGCATTTGTGTGTTCATAAATGAGCTGCTCGGTGAATCATTCCTGTCATTAGAAGGCAGATAAACTGCAGGGAGGGAACAAAGTCATCATTTCTACCTCTGTGAAAATGATGGGGGTTTTTTAATTATTAAAATGCAATTATTTCCATTATTGATGAGCGTGATACCCAGGACAGCATCAATACAAACTGTCCAGGACACACACTCACTTGGATCTCAGGCTGGTCTGGCTGCAATAGAGTATTGATGCCAGTGTTTGTTTCACTTCTAATTCACATAATGGATGAGGACTTAAATACAATCCATGGCAAATTAGTACCTAGGAGATTGGGTTTATTTATTTATTTATTTATTGTGTTTATTTTTGTTACATGTGAGCCCTTCAATGATACCAAAGTAGTAGACTTTCTGTATTAAGACAATTGAGGAGCACTAGAATTTGAAACATAAAAGCTGATTGATATTTGAGGTATCTTATCCAGGCTGTAAGAAACATTACAGGTGTCAAGTTGCTTTCAAGCCCTGGTACATTGCTTTAATTTTTCTTTATAATACATGCATGCACACATATTTGCATGCATTGCCTTCATTCATATGATCATTTGAATAAAAAAGAAAAGGCAATTATTTTCATTTTCCAAAAGTCACTTCCAGCTTATTTCATATAGCCACTGAGAGGCTGACATTCCTCATATTCTGCCTTTGGGAATGGATATGTCAGTCCATTCTTTTGGACCTGGACCATGAAGACAAGCGGCTCTTAAAATGGTCAAGGCTGAAGAAGCTGGAGCCTTTCTTTATGGCCATAGGTGGGGGCTGAAGGGATGATGGTGTCCTCTGCTGTACCTCTCCACTTGGTCATTACCTTCTCAGAGTTTGTCCTTCCCTGCTGCTCCTTGTTAAAACATTACCTGTTTGAAATTAAATGCCCATTAATGTGATTTATTCCTCAGGCCCACAGCAGTTTGTGGATATGCAAGTACCTCCTATGTTTGGATGTCCTTCTGAAATCATCTGTGCACTGTTCAGCAGAGATCCGGGTGAAATGCATGCAGGAACCCTAACCTGAGAGCTCATGGGCCTGCCCTGGGATGGGGGAGGTCTGAGGATACCATGGTTTCCAGGTTCCATTGTTTCATTTCCATGGGAATCAAACCTGGACTTTTAGAGCAACAAAAGGCCTGACCCAAACTCCCCATTATAAAGTCACTGTGAGCCACAGACCCCCTCATTTTGTGGCAAAACTTAGCCCTTCTGCTTATAATTTTCAGAAACACTAATACCCTCCACAAAATGCTAGGTAGTGACTCATATAATACTTCAGTACAGCCATACCTACTCTTACCAAAAGGGATTTAAAGATGCATCTTCCAGTAAAACAAAGTCCATTTTTCCTCTATCTACACACAAGTCTAATATACGTGCTAGCTTTCCTGATTTCTGTTAAAGGTTGAAAGCACCGCCTGTACAAAAGCAATGGCAAAGGCTATATTTGACCAAAACCCTGAGCTAGGCAGGTTTTCTTATAGACAGGGGATTTGGTTAAATGCACAAAAGCAACTGTGCAAAACAACCAATACAATACTGTATATCAAGAGTAATTAAAAACCTTCATTAAAAATGTGACAACCAAATCATTTTATATTAGACAGAGAAACCACTATCGACATTTGAAAATAATGAATAAACAGAATGTCAATTCACTAACATTTGCTATTTAGACTTTGATGCATACTCTTAGCTCTAAAATCTGCTCCTGGATACACACAGGAAACTCCTATTGAAGTCATTTGGAGTTGTTTATGTGTAGTTGGCAGCGAATTTTGGCCCTCGGACATTTTTTGTGTTCATCTAAGAGAGTACAGGCTAGCATAACCCTCAGTTTAACCCTCTGTTTGAAGGCACTACTCTCACTGGATCCAAATATCAGGCTATGGACATTCTCTTAGCGCAGATCAGACTAGTTCCTATGCAGATTCGGCAAAAGTGGCAATGCTGCATTTACTTGCGTAGAACTGACCACTGATATAGACAGATGAGCTAGAGTGGGTCGAGTATTTGCTCTGTTATTGTAAAATAAGATCTCTAGCACTGAGCAATAAACTGTATAATTGCTATGGAAGCCTTTAAGATCCCCTGTCCATGATGTATGGTGTTGCAATGCACACAGCAGAGACATGTCACCTTATGTATGACACCCTGGCTGAGAGTTAGCTAACAAGCAGTGGCAGTGCCTGCAGATTAGAGATCATTTACACTCTGTTATTAGCGTAAATGATCAAAATAATGCAGTGTGTAGGAACAGAGTTGCAGTCCCACATTTACAAGGGAGAAAAGAGGACAGCAGGTTGCATTTAGTTCTGCTTTTTCTCTCTGCTCATCTCACTTCAAACAGTGTTTTGTTTTTTCCACCTTCAGTCAGCAAGCACTTAAGCATATTTAGTGCCACAGGTTTTCCTTTACACCTCTCCCTGACATCTTTCCAAAAAACACTGGCACGCTGTGCTTGGCACAGTGAGACGCTCAGGAACTTGCCAGACAGTTTTGTGCACAATCAGCAATCATCACTTTTCCTTATGAAGCAATAGGGATTTTCCCAGCCAGAAAACCCACAGGCATTTTTCTTTTTTTTTTTCCTGTGCTTGGAAGCTTTAGTTTACCTAAGCCTCCCAAGTCTGATATTTGATGTTGATGAGCCATAACTGGTGTAAGCATATGTCCATAGCTCACCATTTGCCTGAACATCACTGCAGTACAAAGTGATACAGTACTTGCAGCACTGTTGGATATAAGAGGTCTTAAGAGAAAGTGAGGGCTGCTTCATGTTTACTTCTCTAGCAGCCTCCTGAGTGCTTTTCCTTCTTCAGTTACAGTCCAAGATTTCACACATGCAAGTGAATAGTGAATTATTCACCAAAATCAGGGTTGCAATTGTAGTGGTAGGGCTTTATACCATTTTTTAAAAATGCTTTAACTTAAATCATGTTTTTAGACACAAGAAGGAACTCTATATCTCTCTCTGTGGGATCTTAAATATTAAGATTTTATTTTAAATAATTCTTTGATGTAAAATCGTATCATTTTCATGGCAATACTTTCACTGGTGTTAATTGCTATACACTTCAGGCAACTCCAAAAATACAACTTAAATGCTAATTTTTTATATCACCATCTAATTTTTCATTCTTCTTTCATTCCACAAAAAAAAATTGTAATAAATACTAGCCAATAATAACTTTGCTATTAGATTTAACAGTTAAATTTAGTTTTAAATGTTTTTTATTACATCCAACTGTACCAAGGTGACAAGTCTACTGGCAAAACAACAATTTAAGCATTGCATTTACAGTCAAAAACATTTTTGTCACTCCTCAATCGACAAATTTCAACTGCTCTGTATTGTTAAAAACAATTTCTAAAATTACACAGTTAGAACCTAACAGTCTCTGTCACTGTGTAATTAAGTCCCTGGAACTGTTTGCTATATATAGAAATACTGTATTATAAAGTCTTAGTTACTGTTAAAAAAATACCAATTACATTTATAGTGAAAACCATTAAATTGATTTATCGCAAAACAGTTAATTCACTGTGTTTGTGCATAAAACTGCTAGTAATGTGACACAAAATGTAGTTTCTATTTTGAACTCTGCAAACTTGGGAAAATTATAAACAGGAAGATACAATAAAGCTAATGAACATCTGAAAAGCTTATATTCAATAAATTGCTTTACACTTAGAAAATACTTCTGCTGGAGAGACAGTTCACTGATTTCCATCACAGTGCAATTCTTTGGTGTAATGAGAAATTTTGAAAAGAATTAAGAAGGGTCCAACTCTTCCTGCAAGGGTCCAGCTCAATTATGGGCTGAAATAAATCTTTATTTCCAACTTAGTTTCAACTGTATTCCAGCGCTTTGCTAATCTTGGTCTCATAAGTGTGGAACACATGTGGTGTGTATCAATGTTAGATACATTCAGCTTCTGCATATTTTATTTTTGATATGTCTTCTTTCATAACTAATAATTAATGATAATTTCTTGATTCATATTTATTCTGAAGTTTAGATGTCACTATCAAGTATATAGATGTTATTTCAAGGTTCAGTTGATATGTAAAAGAATTATTTTCCATTTTAGCTCTCGTCAACACGTTATAATAACCAAGCAGATATTTATCAGCTTGTCTACACTGCATACGTAGAAACAAAAGCAATCTGGCATATAAATTTTAATCATGGTACAATGAAACTAAGCATAGTCAAAATAACAGCATTGCATAGCAAACTAAATCCACACATCCCTTCATTTTAAGTATTTTGTTTTCTTTTAACAGCTTTTTGGAGGTGTTTTAGTTAGAGGGAGAGATTGCTAAACCTTGTTGCAATCGAGTCCTCATTACATTCAAGGGGAAAGATGACCTTTTTTTAGCTTTACCTAGAGTGATTTGAAATCATTATGTTCCTGAAATGCATCATTTTGTAGCTGCTCTTCTAATAATATTTAAAGCATCAGTGGACATATTAGAAAAATAAAGATGCGAATTGGTGTCTGAATATACATTTTTATTAATAGACATTATTCCCATTGCTTACAGTGATGACTTCTTGCTTCCTTACAAGTAGGAAAAAGAATCTCCCACTTCTCCAATAAGAATATAGTAGGGCTTCAGTATTTGCAGACACTATATCTTGATATTTAGATGATAGAATAATATTCAACAAGTAAATACTTTCCTGTCTTTATACAAATATTGAGAAAAAATAATGAGGTATTACCACTATGCTCTCTTCCTAATTTGGAAGGACACTTTAGTTTTTGAAGCATTTGCTTTATAAACTTGAACTTGCAGAAGACAATCAAAAATTTTGCTGAATAAAGCTCTTCTCAGTAGTCCAAATAATTCACCAGAATGAAAAAGAATCCTCAATGATTTACCTGTTTCCCTTTTAATTTTGGATTCGGCATTGTTTTTCCTTCGTAACACTGGATACCAAGTAATAAAAACCAATTAAAGACCAGCTCATGAGTGCTACTTTTGCTTGTGAATCATTGGTATAAAGAGCATGAAGGAGGAATAAATAAAAAAGCAGTGATTTTGTCCTACTCTTGCAATGTACATCACAAACTGTTAAGGGTTATGATCTCTTTCTCAAACAGCAAAGGCACAGACCCCCACTGCTCTGGGGGGCTACTGTCCTACAGGCGATTTGAGGCTAAGGTGAGTGATTCATTTGGAATCCAGATATTTCTCAACAAAACCTTCAATACTCTAGGACAGAAAGGGTAATTACGAGGAGAGTGATAGGGGCTAACAAGGCCGATACTGCAGCTCATTTCCTTTGGCAATCTCCAGTTTTCAAAGTGATTGTCCTAACTAAGGAAAAACAGGTAGTGGTTGACTTTTTGTTATCAGCCATTTTCTTTTAAATATGAGATAGGCTATATATTCTATGTTTTGTGTATCAGGATCAATAATTCAATCAAGCTGGTTGAAAGTGTCTGTACGAAGATGGAAAGGTAAACATCACGCTCAGAAGGAGATTTAAACCCAAAGATAATGCAAATTATTACTTTCAGTCAAAATTTGGAGTGAATTTTACTAGCTCTGGAACGGTGCAGCTTTCTTATTTTTAATTAAAATGAAATCAAGTAATTTCACTTACTTTAAAACTGAGACTGGCAGTAATATAACAAGAGTGTCAAGAGGTTATGTTGGCCTTGGCTTAAATCATGCCTGTTTTAAAGCAATGCTTGAGACATGATCAATTGGCTTGTGTAATTCAACTCTTGCAGGCATCAGATTGCAGCTCTATGAGAACCACACTATCACCTGTTTCTCCTACATTTTCCAGGTACAAACAATAATTTCACAAAATATTTTTTATTTTTATTAAAAGAGGAACCAGGCCCTTGATATTTTACTTTATTGGAAATACATTTTTCATGTAGTCTCGTCTCTAAGGCATGATGTGGGTTGGTCTCTGGCTTAAATGATGCATGCAGTCTCAACAATATAACTAAAAATCAGTGTCTCTGGCTATATTACATATGGAAAAGGTTACATTTCAGCAAGCTTTATCATATCAATTAATGAGCCTTTTCATGCCTTCTTAACTCTTATTTTACGATAAAGTTTTAAACTAGAAATCACTGTGACAAGTTAATGACCTCGAGTTTAATGTTTAAACTGGGACGTTACTTAGGTCACAGCGTGAATGAAAACAAAAATCTTTTTATAAGCTTCCTCCCTTTCGGTGAATGCAGCCTTTCCCATTCTGTGCCTCCACGGGTGTCAGATGGTCCTTGGCAGGAGAAGACATGTTCTTGCATTCTCGGACTCCGAGGTTGTCACCTATAGTGAGCAGAGCAGTTAGCACAGCACAGCAGCATCAAGCTCTTCACTGGTAACTCAGATTTGTTGATGCGCAACCCCAATGGGCTTGTGATTTCACTCATCAGTTTTACAGTAAAAAAATGGAATTCTTTCAGGCACTATAAATGCCAGCTCTAACAGAAGCACAAGAGCTTCAAAGTGGATAAAAGCTAACTTTTCTGGCTCCTGGTCTCCCTCACAAAATTCCTGATTTGTGTATGTGTGAATGAGCAAAAAACTGGAAGACACAAGATTGAACAAAAAATTTTAATGTTTTCGTTTCAGTGAGACAAGAAAAAAGGTGGCTGAAAAGCTAAGATCTATTCCATGAAGACCAATAATTCAGCATCCCAGAGTCCCACGAGTTCAGAGTTTTTTACTAGCATGTATAATTTTCTTTTGGATACGTTTTTTTAAACAGCAATTTAGATGAAATGAGAAGATTTTTCTTTTCCCAATATCTGAATTCTCTGAGAATGCTGTGGGTTCAAAGTGAGATTGTTCACCAGTAATTTTCTTTTTTTAGGGGGGTTATGATCAAGTTGGAGCATCAGTGACATGGTATCCTCTTCGATACTGGTGTGTTTATTAGCTTTGGCTCTTGCTGCTGTCCCTTGGGTGATATCTCCCTGTACTCTCTGAACTGCAGCTGTTAGGTGCTGACCCTTGGGAGAGAATGCCTGGTAGTCCATGGGGCAGCCCCGAAGCCCTGCACATCTAATCTCACTGAATCCGTGTGAATGGAGGATGTAGTGAAAGGGGTCTGTACAGCATCACTTCTGAGAAATCACCTCCTCCCGTGCTTTCCAAGCCTGAGTCAAATGAGGGGGATGCTCCAATCACAGTGATTTCTACACCCATGCTTACTGTCTCCTTTTTGATCTTCACACATTTTACTTGCAATCGAATGTCACATAATATTAACAGACTTAATTAAATGAGGAGGTGAACTTATTCTCACTCCAGTCAAAAGGAATTTGGCTTTGAGTGAAAAGGGAGTGGATAAGACAAGGTGGGGTCAGAGGTCACCCAGTTTAAGGAAATTTATCTAGGTTCACTTTAAAACCAGCATAAATCTTTCTCTCTTCACTTTCGGGATAGACAGCTAGAGGAAGTAAAAAACATGGCAAAAGATTTGCAGGCAGCTTGTCATTTGGAGGCAAAGGTAAAATGGGCGCGCGCCCCCCCCCCCCCCCGTGAGATTTTTCCCATTTCCATCACTTTCTGGTTTTCTATTATTCCTCAGTAAGGTGTAGATGGGGAGAAAAAGCAGCCGTATTCACACTATAATTAGTACAAACTTGTAAAGTTGAGGAATGTCCCACAGACAGCAAGGACCCTCCTTACAAGTATATCATAGTCACATTGTGGGATACTTATTCATCACACAGCAAACAGCCAAGTGGCTGCAGTTCACGCGCCAGGTGCCCATCAGAAGGGCATACCTGCATTTCAGACAGGTTATCATGGCATACATATCCCTACTGCTTTTGACCAGGGGTATATAGTGTCTGTATCTCCACTCCCATCATGTGAATGGAAGCACAGCTGCCACACAATGGAGATACCCACCACTTTTTTCTGATGTGACAGATGCACATTTGGCCAAAGGTGGGGGAAGACCACACATACTAAAGGGTACAGTATGGAATGATCTTATGAAAATGATGTCTAACACAGAACCTATTCCATCACAGTGCCTGGGAGGCTTTTGAAGAAACACAGGAGGAGTACATGGAGCATGAAGTATCTCTAGTAATCTGCATCCAGCCTGCAGACTCAGGCATGAACACTCTTGGGGTAGTTTGATCAGATATAATGTTAGGAGGGAAAAAACCCAAACAACTATAAATTGATATCCTGTAACAGAAAAGATGAAAGACCAATGAAAAGCTTATCTATTTTAAACAAATCTACTACCACATCTCAGGATTGTCTAGGTTATACCCAAAGACAGAAATGTCATAGAAAAGGTGGATGCTTTCATTTATTCTCTTATACTCCCTGCACTTTCCAAAGTATGGACAGTTTATGGAGGGCAAAGCTTATAATTCATATAATAGTATATTGTTTAATATTCACATAATAATATTTTCGTAATAAGAATATTACTATCCCATTCCTCAAAACATTAATTGTATTTTGTTCTCACAATTACCAGCTTTCCAATGATAGAAAGCCAAAACACTGAAGCAGGAAAGATAAAGCCTATGATGGGAATGCAGAGGCACATTGCCTATTGAGCATTTATGAATACGTAGCATTTGGCATTTGAAGAATCTTTTGGCATACTATTCACAGAAAAAAACCCCAGAAACTTGAGAGATGAAAGTTAAAAATTATGTGAAAAAGACCTGATTTATTACTCCAGGCTGGTTTCTGAATGCCGCTCAATTTACAACTATTTAGAGATATATTTAATAGCAATGGCTAAAATAATAATATTAAAGTACAGAAGATTAAAGCAAATTTTTCTTGTAGATATCCAAGGATAACCTCAGTATGAAACAGCAAGAGCATGCCACTTAGTATGAAAATAATACTGTAGTGATAAGACTACTATAACTTTTTTGCTTTGATTTTGTCTTTAGAATTTGACTAAAGATGCATTCCCTTTCCTGAAACACACTCCTATTTGCACCAAGTGTCTTTATGTCCACAAGCATTTGGCAGTGCTAGTGGTCAAGGAGCTGTGGAAACTGCTGCTGTCTGTGAAATTTTTCCTCAGAATTTCTTGTTGCTTAAAAAAGTTTCAGCCTTGTCACATGTTTTCAAGGCCGCTGCAGGACAGCATCAGAATGTACGTACTTCTGAAGTCTGCCAGGGGAAGATGCTGATTATGGTAAAAGGGAAATGTTTTCTTGGTATGGAAGCGATGTGTAGGGGAGAGGGAGCTAAGGGTCATGGTTTAGCACTAAAATGGCTGCCAAGGCTTACAATGGCAAGTACTGAGCAGCTCCTGGGTGTGATCAAATAGGCATTTTTTTTTCTGATGAGATGTCTGTGATGTAATTACACTTTCTTTGACACTTGTTCTTGTTTTGGAACTAGAATTTTTCCTCCTGATTCAACTAGTAAACTTGTTGTTAACAATCACTTACTTTTTTAAAAAAGTAAAAAGAGTAAGTAATCTAAAGGTAAAATCACTTAAACCAGAGAGAGTGAGTTGTTAGTGCACTATTTCTCCATTTTTTGCTGCTACAAGAAAAGACAAAAGCCCAACCCAAACAGAAGAAGGAAATGCTTATTCTTGGCTTCCCCTCCTCCACATTTAAACATATAATCCTTTTGTACTATGGAAAGAAAATACTATATTTTGTCAATAAGTAGATATGTAGGAAAATAACCAATTATTATATTTTTCATATTTATTGTGGTAGACTCAGCTCTGAGCCAGAAGCAACACATTCCAAAATATTAACTGCTTCATCAGTGTAGGTCTAGCAAGCACTCAAAATGCTAAGAAAAGCAATACTTACTTGTTCATCAAAATTTGGTTCTCTGTCTTACAGATTGTCCTGGGTTGCAATGTAAGGTGGAACCAAAAGTATGCATTCTACTACCATCTACATGAGCTGTTAAAATGGGTGGAGCAGTGTTCTTTATCTTCTCCATGACTCAGCCCTAATAACTCCCTTGGTGAAGCAAGAGCCATGCCAGGGGCAACCATCTCTGCTAATGGGCCGTCAAGGTCCCCCAGCATGATTCACAGAATCAAATCATCCCATTTCGAGATGCCCTGCCCTGGGGGAGGAGCCAAACATGCCTACCTGTATATAATCTGCGGCTTGGAACACCATGAGAGGACCATCAGTGGATTGCCACAGGACAGGAGCTCTCAATAACCACCACTGGACCTCCAGAGAGGGACTGGAACCTTTTGCAGGATCACTGCTTTGACAGAACCACGTCTGTCACTCCAATAGGATTGCAGACACCATTTAATTAGACTGCTACCACCATCCTGACCGACAGGGCGTCAGGTTGTATCCTGACTTTGTCAGTTTAACCAGTGTTTCTATACTGTTGCCTTTATTTGAATTTTCCTATTAAATTGTATTTCTGACTTGGAATGTCATTCGTGTAATGAATTCCTCATGCTGGTTTGCCTTCAAACCAGTACACAGACATATCAACTGGAGCTCAAATTAGGAAAACCAATCCTTCTGCAGACCTGACGGAAGGAAAGAATCAGCAGTGCAAAGGGAGCACCACAGCACTGACGGGAAATCCTCAAGGTTGGCAATTTCACTTTTTACTTCTTTGAAAAATTTGATTATATGTTTTGAACTTTCCTACTACCTGATGTAGGGCCCACTCACAAAAATACAAGAAAAATTACTCTAAAACTGGCAGGAGGGTGCTTTGGAGATAACTGCCATTTTTTTTGTAGGTGTGATCCTGTTTGTCCTCAGCTGAGATCCAACTCCTAACCCATGCATACATGGTGAGAGCATATGGCGGAGTAAATTTTTCAGGTAAAGTGGGCCAGAACCATAAATGTGGAAGAGAAAAAGGAAAGACTGTCTCTCTCATCTTGCATGAACAATTACACTTTTGTCATTTTCCCTGTGCCTGAAATAGAATGGATTCAGTAGCTTTGAATTCATGACTTTCCTTCTCACACCGATCTCCAGCTCATAATAATAAGCTACTGCTTATCAGCTTATCCGTCTTTTTTTTTTCATTTTCTTTTCTTTCCTTTTTTTTTTTTTTTTTTTAAATTGGCTAGGAAGGCAAGCAAGCTTTACAACCAAAACAATCAATTTCTAGCTGCCGAACCCAATCAGGCCGATTTGAGAGTGACCCTTTAAATTGAGTGTGAAATTGGGAGATGGAGCTCCCCTTTCCTACTCCAGAGCTGGTGGAGAAACCATCACTTCCGTTTGCAAGTGGGCGCATTAATAGTTGTGCTGTTCTGGCAGACATTATGTGCTAACAAAACTATGTGTGCCTGGTTCTGTAGCAGGTTACAGGGGATAAACAAAGAGAAGGCCATCTGGCTCCACCAGTTTGTACGTATAATGTCCAGATACTAACGCTTAATGCACTTGTAAACCTAAGTTGTCTCTCTCTCTCGGGGTCTGATTTTAATTTGGGTAATATTCCCGTTAATAATAACATCTAATTACAACATCCATTAAAAGTTAGTAACATTAATTTAACAGGGAGAAAATCTAATAGAATTCTTAGAGCGGTATTGGCATTTTTCCATTAAATTAATGTTACAAACTTTTAAAAGGATGTCTTAAATCGGCATCGTTAGTGGTGGGAATATTAAACAAATTAAACTCAGGTCTTTAATATGAGGTGGGAGCCTATTTATGAATCCAAGCAAAGGTGTCTGCTATGCCTTTCAACCCATTTAAAATGTTCAACAGGAAGCATAAGGCTGTGCAAAATTTGCAGTACCTAAATTTCCTTCTAGTAAAGGCTCAAATGAATGACTTTTTTTTTTTTTTACAGTATCTCTTTGGCTGGCCGTGTAGCCCACACATTCCTTGCTTAGCTGCTGCCATTCTTTCTTTCCAACAATGATGTTCTGGCTTATTAAGTTCCCTCCTTCTGGTTATTTGGGTTTGTTAGTTTGGTTTGTTTGTTTGTTCCTTTGTTCCAAGAAGGTGATCATGAAACAAAAGGATGACCAGTTCTCCTGCGGCTTAGGCCGAGACCTTGGTAGTTTTGAAAGAGACTCACATATTTGTCTAAAGAGGCAGAAATTGTATCAGAGGTGTATAGGTTTTGAAAGGTATGTTTTTTGTCTAAATCCAAACCTGATCTGCAGTAGGCAGCATCTACAGTTTACACATGACCCTGCTCAGATGGTCGAACTGAACTGTTAAGGGATTAATTTCTTAAAGATGATTCTTAGTTTACAGGCTGACTAGGGACAGAACTTTTTAGAAGGCAAACATTGGATTAGACAGATTATATTCCCCTTGGGGTAAGGACAAAAGGAAGAGCTACGTGTGAAAGAAGTTAGTCAGATGCTTAATGTAATACTGGAAGAGGATCAGCAAGGCACTGGCCTCATTTTGTGCCCCATGTACAACACAAGCTTCTAGCACAGTCTATTGTTAATGCTTCAATAATACAACAAAATTTAATAAAGTAGCAGTGACAGCAAAACCAGCAGAGCAGTGCAGTGCGGTCAGACTCAGCAGGCTTTAATAATGCATGGCTTCAAATTTTCAGCCAGCACTTTGCTGCTTCAAGACTTTCCAGGCAGACATCAGCAAACATGCCATATTCAGAATACCTGGAATAGAAACCAGGATGGGATCTAGATAGGAGCAGTTTGTGTTTGACATCTCTGGACTTGTGCAGCCCTTCTGACTACACACTGTTAAAACTTATTAAATCCCTTTTTAGAAGAGTTTGATCTAATGTAAACACTGAAATAGGAATGCATTCAAGCTCACAAATCCCCAGAATTCATTGTATCATTCATTAGGCAGAATGCTAATTTTTTTTTTTTTTACCTTGTTATATGGGCACCCTTCTAGTTGTATGTTTGCTTGCCTCACCAGATTTCAGCCTGTGATGCCCAGCTGCTGGGCAAACCCCATGGGCTCCTTCTGTCTCCTGTTTGGGCACCAGAACCATTTTCCCACAGTACAATGTGCAACTAATGAAGTAGTGAAAGAACCATAGGTTAACAAATAGCATATAATCTTGCCGAAAAATGCATGCTGGGTGGCCCCATGATAAAAAGCTACTCTGGCAAGCTATTAGCCCTCTCTAACCTGGTGTGGGCAGTATGGTAGGATCCTTTCCCAGAATTGGATTGTTCAGACTCCAGAGACAGGATGTGAGCCTCCTTGCACTGGTATCAGTTTTAAGGGCTCATTATCACTACTATATTTAATCTTATATCTGAATTTTGGTCTTTTTCAGTCCCAGGGTGATCTCCTGCGCACAGACAGGGCTGGCACACAGAGCTTTCCAGCTCACAAGTAGTTCTTGCCTGGAAACTCAGTCCTTATGAAGCAGAGGCAGCTTTCATTATCACTCTGAGTGCATTTTGCTTGTGAATGCCACCCTTAAAACATAAAAAATCTTCAAGACAACAACAGCTTCCAAACCCTCTTGATTTCAGGGTTTATTGCAATAAGTAATGGTGATGGGAGAGTGGACTGCAATTTGAATGGCCATTTCTGTGAGTCAAGATGTTCATGTCTCAGACAGCAACAGCATTTTGACTAGTTATAAATAAAAATAATTTTTAAAAGAATAGGAAAAGTTATTATTATTGCTTTATTATTGCTTATTAGCTATCTTTTATTTTTATACTATTATTTCAGGAGTACTAAAATGCTATTTTCACGCTGGAATATGGCAGCCAGAAAAATGTGGGAAAAACCAAATAAAAATAAAATCATGTTTTGATTCTGGGTGGCAAATTGAATGACACATCATAAAAAACAAGTTTGGTGGTTTTTTGTTTGGTCTGGTTTCTTGGTTGTTTTTGTTGTTTTATTTTTGGTTTTTTTTTAATCCTTGGGTATCTATTTAGCTACACTTCCGAGCTCAGATAAGAAAAAAGGTTTTACATTATCCAAATACTAAAATATTCCAACATCCAAGTAGTTTAGTGATACTGTTTGAAAGAAGAAAAAAGTCTAGTATGCCATTAAGCAGATTGGTTTTCCTCTTTTGTTCCACAATAAGCTGTTAGTTGGGAAAATATACAGCTATTTGTATCATCCTACAGCAGTAGTGTAAGACACAATAATATAGTGAAAATTTATAACTAATGCAGACTTACAAACAGACTGTAGAGATGAATGTTTCCTAAAGCAATTAGATTATTATTGTAGTGATATTAGAATAAATTCAATTAAAATGTTAAGGTTGATATTTTAAACAAGAATATTTTGCTTTCTCCTAATGTTTTCCAATATATTTTAGTTAGAATATATTAGTTAAACTAAATCATGAGATGATTTTATGCTAACAATTTTAAATATTCAAGACTAAAAAAAAGCATGTAGAGCCATTGTAAGGGCTGTTGTTTACTTTTATACTTTCCTCTCTTACATCCAGACACTAACTAAAAATGATTCAGCAAAGGACAGGTCTATGTGCATGTTTACATACCTTCACATATGGCTTCAACATGCCCATGAAACATAAAAAATAGAGGATAAAATCCTTAAGAGCAATCATTAAACAACCAACTGTACTGTCCTCCCTAACAGAGGTTTTTCACAACGAAGTAGAGGCATTCTTATGGCACCTCCACAACAGGGATTGGTTCAATCAATAGGGATAAGCTACTGTTAATTAGTCTGATCTACTTTAATAACTTTATTCAGAAGGAAGGATGGGGGGAGGCTAGGGGAAACTTCCCTGCTGTCAGTACTATGCCCCATAGAGGGGCCTTATATCAGCAATTCAGTGGGAGCAAGTCATGTGGAAGCATTTCTGTATTGTTCCCATGAGCATTCATCTCCTAATTTGCATTAAACCAGTAGGCAGTCGACACTGGTTTGGGTCCATACCTGTAAATCTTCTATTATGAGATGAAAGTATTAAAGTGTGGCTCTCAGACAAACTTGCTTCCTCCTCAGGTTGAACAAAAGCAGCGATCTCTAATGCAAATAAGATTAGCTGTAGTGTTTGGGAGGGGAAGGGGGGATGCTCTTGGTGTGTTTTTCTTTTTAAATTGGAAATTTGTTTTGTGTAAAATTCTCCATACACCTTCGGTGTTTACCTAAACACTTCAGTCACCCCAGCCCCTTTGCCAAAAGAAGCCCCAAAACCACTGAATTCCCCTCCACTGCACACACCCCCACACCACTGCTACGCACACCTGCTGACCTGCAGCAAAGCAGCATTCCCACAAGCACTTCCATCAAAGAGGCAAATTTTCCATCTGTGTAATTCGGTGCCCTACTGACTTCTAGAGTATTACTCTTATTTGATGTGCAGTGCTGGCCCAAAGTTCCCCTGTTAGGGAAGTGTTTAGTTTTCACAGTCAGATCTATACCTGTATATTTCTCAGAAAGGAATCAGTCCAACCAAATCAATTATCTTGTTCTCTCTGTTTCTTGTGGTGCTATTTCCATATGTGTTTGTGCATTTTCTATCTCTCCATCTATCTATAATTATAAAACTAGAGCTTGGCTTGGAGGGCAATAGCAGTAAACTATTGTTCAAAGGAGATTGCAAATTGCTTGGAGCAGGGAACTGTCTTCTTAATTAGTCTGGAAAACATCACGCACACTTATGGCACTATAGGAATAATAAATAATAATAAAAATAGTTCCTGAATGTGGGTTCATATTGCCCAAAGGCAAAGACTGGGAAGCTGTTGGAAAGATGATGGTTCCCAGCAATAAATATGGGTGGATTAAGCAACAGCTCCAGGAAAGATCTTGTCAAGCTGCGGATTCCTTCCCAACCTGATACCTGACAGTGCATCTACTTCAGGTATATTCACTGGAGATATTTTCCCTGATAGGGTATAAAGTTCACTCTGCTTTTAAATGACAAGGTAAAAAGAGAGAAGTAATAAGGTAACTTCCCAGGGTGAGTTGAGCAGCCTGCTTTAGAAGTGTCCTTGCTCTGACCTTTACAGGTTTTTTTTTTTTTTTTTCCAAGCTAGAAAGTGTGTAAAGACAATCCAGCAAGACTGCTCTTCAAGCCCAGCAATATAGTGGCAGCCTTTGGAAACAGCCGTGCAAGGAGACTGACAGATTCATCAGGTACAGTGTGGCCCTGCTGCAGGTCGGCCTCACTGAACTAGTTTAAGCTTTTTTTACAGCTGCTTAACATGGGGGAGAAAGGGAGGGGACAGAGAGAGGCTGGGAATTTTGCTGTCAGGGGCTGCAACACTGCTCTGCTCTCCCATGAGACTACTCCTGGAGTCCGATCTGTTTAGTAATGCAAGAGATAGCCTGCCTATTAAGGGCAAACAAAGGCTATAGAAAAAAAATAACCTGCCTGAATACAGCTTATTTGGTGGAATCTACACTTTTCTGTAAATGAATTAAATTGTTAGATAGTGATGTGATGTGATGTGATGTATCTCAGCAAGACCCATTCATCGGAAACTAGTGACAAACATAAACTTAAGAGTCAAATCCTGCAGATCATATGTAGAGATTACTTAGGCAAAGCTCCCAGCAACTTAAATGGAAGTTTTGCCTGAGGAAAAACTGTTATATTTGGTACCCCATGAGATGGTAAAGCCCACATTCAAATCTTTACAATTTCCTTGTTTTTCATTTCTGTCTGGATGTATTCCATAAGTGCTTTTTGGAAAAAAAAAAAAAAATTTCAATTGAGGTAAATTCACGTAGGATACCTTAGACATTTAATCCATTGCAGACAAACCTGTGTAGAATAGGTGAAGCTTAGAGTCTGTGAATTGAGACAGCAAATCTGCCTTTACCTTTAGCAAAGATCTGTATTTTATCCCTATATCTGAAGTAGATTTCAGAAATAGCTGCATGTCTGCCCATCTGTCTGCCTGAATCCACAACGGATTCTCTGTGTGCTGTTGCAAGTCCCCATGGCCCAGGGAAGCTGACAAGACATGCTTCTTGTTTGACCTTTGCAAGTTACCATGACCAATAACAGTAGCCAAAATACTGGCAGGCACTCTGCCAATAGGAGACAGAGCTGGGACCATGCTAGTCTTTAATCTTTCCAGAACATAGCGCATCTTCCCTTCCCTTCCCTTCCNATTAAGATGTAGATCATGGCATTTTTCCTACTATTTTTGACCTGCCATAATGCCTTCCAATAACCCGTGATCAAATTTACCAGTATCCCTTTTTTCCTCCATCTATATCTTAATTGCTGCAGGCTTGCTACAGAAGCCTGTATGAGTTAAAAGAATTGAAAACTGAGGGGGTGGAAGAAAAATTCAGAACTAACATAAGGAAAATACATTCCCTCAAAAGTCCACAGTTATTCTCCTGGAAGGTGTTAGTTTAGATCCTAGTCAAAAAGAGAAAAAGAGAAATTATTGCAACAGTCAAGATCTGGAGGATGCAAAGTACACTCAAAGAAACAGGAGGCAATTTCAGTTCACAATGCATCTCACAAACAGTATGATTATCCTTACTGCAAAGAGTTTTTAGTTTTTACAAGAAGGGGAACAAGAGATTGAAGATGGAGATCTGTGAGACAAGAGTTTCTTAAACTCTGGCTTTCTCAATGGGGTAAAAAATCTTCCATGTGAGATTGATCTTTGTTCAAAAGCACTTTACCTTCACGTAAGTAGTTTGTATATATTTGAAGGCAAAACTGCAAAGCTGAAGAACCCCATCACTTCTATGCAACATTCTGGAAATGGAAAACAAGCACGAAATGAGATGTAGAAATTCCAGAGCCTCTGTGAGACACACCATTTTTTCAAGCTGCTGTAGACTGTTAAAGACTGAATTCTAACACTAAAATCTGGATCAACAGCAGATGTACTAACATATAGCAAAACCAGTAATTAATACAGTCATCATGCTTATTATTTTGACTGCAGCCTTCCCTGTACAGACAACACTAATTGTTTTTCTGTGCTTATATTAAGGCAGCAAAAGTCCTGTCAATCTTACTGCTATTATTAAGGAATAATTTCTCACAGCAGTTTCTCTTGGGTGTTTTGGGAGGTAAATATACAATGACAGAATGAACAGAATACTACTACTACTACTACTAAAACTCAAGAATAACAATAATAAATATTATGATCATCATCATAATAATCTATATAATAAACTGATTAAAGTCATAATAGCAATAAATATAACATATTGGTAAAAAGAGGAAGCCAGCAGCCTGACTGAAGACTAAGAGTGAGGTATGGAATTTATAAAGTAAGCACTCTGTTTGAATGAAGGACGGACACAGGGCACCACCAAGCAAGACCTACAAAAGTTCAGCAAGCAACGTCAAGACAAACCTAGAAGTTTTGTGACTTCATCATAAAATTCAGTATATTCAGAGGTCCTTTTCTGAAAAATTACTCCTTTGTCTGGAAAGTAAAGAGGAAAACAGAGCATCAAAACGAGTTTCTCAATCAGTATTGGAAATCAGTTCTATGAGTATGATAAAGAGCTAAAATGCTAGTTTCTTGTTACCAATATCTTATACCTAATGCTGTTTAATTTTTATTTCCTGAGCAGCCAGATTACTGTCACCTATTTGTTGAAAAATAAAGGTCATATGTTCTCAGCCCTTTTTAGTCACACTGAAGACAATGCCACCCTTCTTTGCCACCTGCTTCAAATATTACGTGTTTTACATGACATAGACTAATCACTCCATATTTTAATGCTAATTTAAAAAAAAAAAAAAAAGGGAATACAGGTCACATAAGTCAGATAAACATTTCTTATCCTTTATATTGGAAAATAGGTATATATTATATATATATTTCTACTATTTAGCCCTTTCAAAGTAAAGTTCTTTGAAATTACTATTTTTTTAATCTAGATATAGGCTTCACAGTCAATTTCAGTTAACTGAGACTGATTTTTGCAAGAAAAAGCAGTGAATGTGGCCAATTTTACAACAATTATTGGTATTGTCCTACATAAATGTACAGAAGCAAGCTTTCTGCTGAATGGTCTGAGAAAGGTCATTGAGAGCAAAGGATGATATAAACAGTACCTAAAAGCATGGCAAATCAATCATAATTAATGCTTGGAGATACTTCCTGCACACAAAGACCCTGGAGAGAAAGATCACAGGGAGGGATCACAAGACAATGTGCAGATATAGGGGCAAACAGGTTTCCTCACTCCAGGCTTCCTTTTGTTTGATGAGTTTGTGCTCTCCCTACACTGAGAGGGATGTGGGAAACCCCACCCTGCCCATAGAAAAGGGCTGAGGTCTGAGGCAGAGATGAGAAGGTGTAATGGATAGTCAGACCTTCAGAAAAAGAGTTTTTGAGCACTTAACTTTGCACATAAGCAACTATAAATACCACTTGATTATCTATGTCCCTTGTCAAGGCCCTCTCCTGATATTGCACAGGCAGTTACCATTATAAAAAACACGCTGCACCTTACTGGAACATCCAAGGAAAACTGTATTTTAGAGATAATTTCTAAAGTATTTAGGCACAGAAGGTGAAAGGTGTAGGCATTTACTGAGTATAAAATCTATAGTTTTGAAACAACTGCAGAGGGCACCTAAGCCGGTCTTTAATTTATGTATTAGTATTTTTACCTGGAACAGAAAGAATTGCAGGTTAAGGAACTGAATTTCCCTGTCTTGTACACTGTGCAGCGAGAGTTATTTAATGTGGGAAGAAAAAGTTGACACCCTTTCTCTTGTCTCTCTTTTCTCTCTTTTCTTTTCTCTCTTTTCTTTTCTCTATTTTCTCTCTTTTCTCTCTTTTCTAGTCCAGCAAGAATGTCTTCTGGACTAAGCCCTGTGCTACAATGCCCATCTTGTGCATCCTCCTCAGTCTCACCAAACAGAGAAACATGCACATATCTAAAGCTATCAACAGCTGTGTATGCCCAGAAACAGACCCTCCAGCACATGGCATGTGTTTTTGGCATCCCCAAGGTCATATGGCAGTCAGATTGGGTATAAGGGAAGACTTAATTTGAATTAAACATTTGCTTACACAAAGAATGCAACACGAATGCCTGAAATCCAAATGTTTGAATACATGATGGTCCTTCACTGCAGATCATCAATGAAGATTTATTGCAGGCCCAAAACCACAGACCTGATTTGTTAGACAAAATCAACAGTTTCTATGTATATTAGACAAGAGAGAAAAGCATAGCCAATGCTACAGAGCTAGTTTCAAATTTGTGGTCAGTAGAGGTCAACTATTGAAAGCTTTTCCAGAAAAAATTATTTTGTGTCTAATATTAAACATTCAAATGCAGAACATGTGATGCATGGTGTGCTATTATTGCTAGAGGCAGAAGCCCAGGGGCCTATTGAGGTAGGTACACCAGACTTGAAACTTACTGACAATTAGTCTGTGTTTACTTCATCCTACTATCCTGAGTGTCGAAATGATAGTGACTAGTTTGGTAATACAGCACCTGAGGTAGTATACACCACTGGTATATCCTTTAAACTTCACCTTCCTCCACTCAAATCCACTTCAATACAGTCTGTATTGAAGTTGTTGACAGAATCTGCATCCCTGCCTCTGCATCAGGACTTTCATTAGTGAAAAAGTAGTGAGGCAAATAGCTGGAGTATCTCTGTTGCAGAAGAAAATAATAGCTGTGCCCGTGGACAACTGGAGTTGCCTCTTCACCAGACAGAGACTTGTGGTGATGATGGCAGGCATTACTTCAAAACTGTGTGTTTCCATGAACTATTTCAGTGCTCTCAGTACCATCATGGACTGAAACAAATATTTTGCTTCTGCAAAGTTTACATTCATGTGTTTATTTTTCAATAGCTGCAGCAATAATGCATCATAAACAAACAAACAAATAAATAAACCAAATGTTTGGCACAATATAATTTACATTCCTCATATAGCAGTTACCATATTATATACTCCTGATTCTGGTGGCACTTTTTTCTCTGAGCTCCACTTTGAACACAATGATGGCATTGAGTGAAACCTAGCCTCATCAATGAAGCCTAGCTCCACTTAGATTCTGAACAAGAATGTGTTTTCAATGTAACAAACCCAATGCGTGCATAACCAATTTAAATGCAATTTAAATACTATTATGGGGGTGAAGCACAATTAATTTTAAAATCATATTTAAGTGTTTTTTAGTTTGTGATCTCCTGCCTCATTTAACGTGAAGAGAACACCACTAAATCATTTACTTTGCACATGGAGGAAGCTTACTTTCTGCTCAAGTGTTTAGCATTTTTATTCCTTTTTGTTCTCTTTTTAAACTAGAAGATTTTTTGCTATTGCTGTGATCACATTGTAAACTGTTTAAAAGCTTCTGTTCACAAAAGAATCATGCAGGAATACTGAAGCTTTTCCTCACTTCAATTTAGCAGGCTTGTGAAATTTTTCTAGTTTGAAACATGATGAGACAAATAAGTTTAACATTCAGACTTCTATTTTATAAGGCCTATAAACACATGGGTTTGTACACATAGCAGCAGATCTCAGGCAACTGAAATAATTCAGCCAGTGAGTTTAAAGATTTTCCAGTCATGAATGGAAACAGATCATGGTGCATGGTGGTCCCAGGTATGTGATGATGTATCATTACAACACAGACACATAAATGGAATTAGTGGCTGTAAACAAGCATGAGTTGAAAGGTTATAATTACATAGAAGAAGCCTTATCATTCATTTACACAAGTGTGTAACATAGCACCACCCAGCACTTAAGACTTGATGAAATGCACAGAAGAATATATATATAACTTGCCATCTAAGCTAGTGCTTAACAATGAAGAAATTCAAGGACAAACATTAATATTTTCTTAGAAAAAGATAGGGTCTTTTCTAGTTTAATTCCTCAGGTCTTTTCCTGGGGTTAAAAAGGGGCAGATTAAAAGATAGTGTACATGATGAGAAGTTGCTAGTTTTTGTTGCATTGTAGTTCACATCTCTCTTAAAAATTTATCACACACGATTTTTTTTAGTGAAAACATCTGAACTTACAATCAGACATAGAAAATATTATAGGACTTTCTCATACTTTGAGGACATGCTGGGATGAGGGCCGCATAGGGCATATATGACTATTTAGGTTCATATAGATGATTCAATATAGTCTTAGAGAGGGATGCTTGTGCCAACTCTGAACAAAGAATTTCTCAGGTGGATAAACTAATGCAGAAAAAATGCCATTCAAATATAATTATATCCAAACTAGATCTGATATCTCACATTGCAATGCACAATGGAGCAGATATCATTCAATACATGCTTTTAGAGTGGTTAGCACAAAAACAATACAAGCAAGTTTCTGTTGCAGAGATCTTGCAAATGAGAACATGATCTCAGAAATAGTATTGCAGTTTTCTTACATGATACATACTCGGAGTAGTGCCTCAAAAACCAGTATCACTACTTGAGCCCAGATCATTCACTTGAATTAACCTGGGTTATCCAAAGTAATAAATCTGTATCTTTTCCCAGCACAGTTTTGCCTAACAGAACACAGGTCCCATGGGCAGGCTCAGCTCGATTATATCCCTCTGTATGCCTGAGCCATGTGAGGAATGAGAGTGGTAAGAACAGTCCTAGCACTATAGGTCCTGCCTGACAAGAATTTGGTCTATACTCATATGTTGCATCTCTAAAGGCGTCAGCATGTGTTTCTCAATAAATACACCATAGTACATAAAATAAAATTTATCACCTCCCTCCCAAACACAACACAAAATCTGCTCCGACCGAAGAAATACTCCCACTCATTCTTTCCAGAAGATTTCTGCACAACAGCACAGAAGACAAGATTTATCTCCTGAAAAAAATTGGAGACAGATTGTTTCCTTTTGTCTGTAGTACATAGCTTACTGGGAATATTAAGGGCAATTCAAAGCTATTGAATTGGTGTTAAAAAATCAAATACTCAAGATCCTCATGCATAGGCACAAATGTCCGCAGATAACAGCAATCCACCTCTGCTTGCATATATTGCTTTGCACAACATACATCCACAGCATTGAAGAAACCTCTTTGAAAATGAAGTCATCAACCTTGCTTGATCCTGTTCCCGTTCAGTCTTTCTTTTGGCTTCAGGAGAACTAGCAGTCCCTCCATGACATTTCTCAAGTTCATTTGCTATGGCTCAGTGAATTGTCTTATTCATCCTTTCTCTAAATAGTTACATGCAATTTAGAAGTGATGTGGAGTATTTTAACTGTATTTTACACTGCCTCAGCCTATGCCCCCAATATTTCATTCACTAAGTAGGTTTAGGCTCAGTACTTTGGTTAAACAGCCGAGGAAATCCTTGCTACTGCAAGAAGCAGAGATGATGATCCATGAGGTGGCTCTCTTTCCTCTCAGCAGGTTTGGATGACAGACTTGCAGAAGTTTGCTCTTTTACAGATGAAATCCAAGTTTAAAGAGGATCCATTCATTCATTCCCAAGGCCCTTGAAGCATGCCTCAGAGTCGTTAATCTCCATACTCCAGCTTGGGTGGTTACGCTGTGCCTGTTGAAATTCTCTCTGTAGTCTCAATTGGATATGTCACTCTTCCAGCTAATAAAAGCTGCTGAGCAATGTTGCTAATGCATTTCAGTGGGAGTAGTACATCTCATTAGTGCTTAAAATATCTTCTGTATTCCTCACAGAAAGAGGAGAAATTTCAGAATGTGATTTTAAGCAGGATATGTAGTATCTTTTCCATGGGCCTCCATGTTTACTAAGGCTTGGTTGCAATAGTGCATACTCTTATTTAAGAAGCCTGCAGTCTCCAGCAATACCAGAACCTTATTTCTGCCCACTGGCTTCACTGGCCACAGTACTCTGTCACGTGGTGAAGTAGTTCAGGGAATGCATCTACCCAAGAAAGGGATTATTTCCTCTTCTGTAGATTATTAGTTGGGCAAGGACTGAGCCAACAGTTGTGCTGACACAACATGCAGGCAATTATGGGGTTCATTACAGAGAGAATGCTTAAATCATCCTTACCACAAGAGAACTGCCACGTAACTTAGCCCTAAGCATGCTAGTGCAGGAAAAAGGACAGGCTCCAATGAGGACATCTGTGAGAAGTCTTGCAGAAACAATAGATTTTGATGACCTAATTGAGCAATTTAATAAAATATTCACCATTTGAATGTCTCTAGCTGTGTATTTTAAAGACAAAATATGTTGACTGGAACAGGTCAAGTCAGAATCTGTCCTTAGAGCACTGACAATGTGAATCTGTTTTCTCCCCTCATGCGGGGAAGAGGTCAGGTGACACAGCTCCTTCTAGACACAATAACTAACTTAGCAAAACTCATAGCTAAAGTGATGATAGCACAGATGCTTACAATAGTCAACACTTGTTGCCATTACAAGTGTGTACTGCATTCAGACCATGGAAATGAGAAAAGCCATGTGAATATCCCAGTGGTCTGTACTGCGTCAGTGGTTTGCTTAAAAATCATTGTGTGGTTTGGGCCATTAGGCCATGACTGCCTAAAGGACAAGTGGGGTTTTTTTTAGCTTCAGAGGTCCACAAATACAAGGTCTAATTCAAACACAATCTGGTATATTCTGGACTTCATGACAAGCATAGTAACTTGCCATGCATCTCAGTAACTACGTGCAGAACTTTATAGCAGCCAAAGTTACTTGCTTTGCAACATTGCAAGTTTTGGGACACTTATATGTGAGTTTGTTACATATTCCATGCAGTAATACTTTGACTTGGAGGATTGAATCTTTCAGGAAATCTGCTTCATCTAAAATTATCCCATCAAATAAAGGGTGAAAAAATAATATTTAAAAATATACTAGAAATGGGGAGAGTGGCAGGAAAGAATGAGGGAAAGTGAAGCAGTAGTAACAACAGAGCATGTTGATGTTATATAGGATGCAACAATGGAATACACTGTTATAGAAAGTGATAGGATGTTTTTGCAATCTGAGTGCAGAAACGGCAGAATCCTGGATTGTAAATGTGTGTGCTTTTTTTTTTTTTTAAAAAAAAAGGGGGAAAAGTAGTGATATCATAATATTCCATAAAATAAGCAAATAATTTCTGTTTTCCTTTTTCTAAGTGCATTAAAAAGTTCTAACTAGAAGAAAATGTTTTTAAATTTGAGATTCTGCACAAACTTTACCTAAGAGCTTTATAAGAATTGGCTAAGGAATCACAAGAATTAGCAATACAGACTTAGCAAATTTTGGCACACTGGGGAGCAAGATAATCCTACCAGGTTTTAAATAAAAAGTAAACTTGAAGGAAGAAAAAACCAAAATACTGAAAAAGATCTAGAGATCATATTAGATAATTGTTGGCTGCAATAGAGATATTGTCTGTTCAGCTGCATGAATCCCATGGTAAAAGTAACTCCTCAGCGTAAAACATTGAGCAAAATAGAGGTGGAACAGATAAGCTTTAATCACAAGTGGGCAAGGGTATTACTTTTATTTTGGCAGGCCATTACCAGCATATACCACTAAACGCACTTCAAAAGTATTCTGATCAATTTGAAAGAGTTCAGAAAAGTGTCATATAATGACATAAGGCCTGGAAAACAAGTTCAGGCTATTCCACACTGATTTTAAACAAGAAGGATGGTTAATTAATAAAATATCCACAATCTCTGTGATGCAAGTGGGCTTTTGAATCTTCCATCAACTCAAATTGCAAGCAGTTCCCTGAATTAGTATCAGGTTAATTTTTGGCATAAAAGTTACTTCTGTGATGTGCTGAATACAGATGGATCACCCTTCCCAGCCAGCTGGCACACCCAGACAAGAGAGATACAGTGCTGAAGTCAAAATAGCCAGGGATGAAATTCAGCCACACCATTACTTTTATTTCCATGAGTAACCAATGACATTAGCTTTCTTCCAGCACAAGGCCTTCCAAGAATAATTCTGTCTTGCTGAGGGGCTGATTTTTTTGTTTTTGTGGTGGTGGAGTGGAGGGAGGGGAATGAGGGGCAGGAGGGGACTTATGCGTGCAACATTTGTACTTCTTATCTCATGACTATGTGTGTGAGTTGAACATCTACCTACTCATACTCCTTACAGAGTGAACTGGTTTTGCATTCATGAACATCATATTAAAATGCATATAAAACTGTAGATTATGCAGCAATCCGTTTTACTCTCACTCCTAAGATATAATCACTCAGAAGAAAGGCCTCCACAGAATTAAAGAGAGATGTATGCTGCTACTGAAAAGTATTTTTGTATAAACCTATGTTTTTACTCACTGGGATTTGAGATCATCTTCAACCATTAAACTCTGAAAAATAAATTTCTATAAATTTTGGGACTTTCTTGAATACATGCAATTGGTGAGCATACCAGCTAAGTGTATTTATGTGGATAATCATTCAGCAAATTCAGACTATATGAATCACACTACCAGTGTTTTGAAATTTGCAGGTGAGATATTATTCATAGCACAAGGAATGTGATATTCACATATGAAGCTTTTTATTTCCTTTGTATTGTTTGCTATATTACAACAATTGTTTGAGAAAGATTAGTCTTGGAGAAAAGTATCAATTACATAAGGACTGCTTTAATATGTCTCAATATCATGCCATAATTTTTTTTCCAGGCTTGAGGGCACTGAGAGGCTTCTTTTATTTAATCTGTTGTGTGTGAAGTTGCAGAAAGTGAAACTTTTTCCCTGTTCTGAGTAATTATTGAGCACCTTGGAGTCCTGTTGAGTCAGGTTACAGTGTGGAATAACCATTTCTCAGGAACCCCCCATTCCTCCCTCAAAAGGGGCCACTCATGGAAAATCCCTTCACAGTCTGCTACAAAAGCTTTTCTGCTATTCTTCTTCACAATAATATATATTTTATCCTTCTGAGATGAAAAGACGAAAGGGCTCAAGCTAAGAAAAGTTGACCAGGAGGCTGGTGACAGCAGTCACTTGAGATCCTTTCAGAGATGCTCTCAAGCATAAATATTTAATCTCCTTCGTTCCCCCTAGTGTGAATAATTTTTTTCCCCTTCAAGTATCAAAACAAAGTTATTGAAATGCATATAACCCTGATATTTGATCCATGGCCTCTAAGGTCAAATACACACTGACCAAGCTCTTAAAGCCTGCAGGACTTTCAGGTGGTCACTTTGCACACACCAGCTCATCAATCAAGCAATAATCAGCAGGACAAATGGGGGAAGATGCTGGTACAGACTACTTAAAAGGCCTAGGCAGCTGGTCCACTTCAGAAGTCCCCTTTATAGTTTCAGCCTTTAGCCCTCCATGTTTGAAGGGAATTAAATACCCTTGTTACTTTCAATAGTTTATCCTCACATCTGTTTGCATTAGCAAACAAAACTGTTGTTGCTTCAGCATCCCTTTTCAAACATTAGGATCACTTCTTCCAAATTGAGAAGTGGCTTGAAACACTTCAGCAATTTCAGTTTTCATTTAAAGCATGTAACACGTCCAAACATCTGCCCCATCTTTTCTTTGTAATAACTGGTTTGGTAGAAGATGAGCATAGGAAAAGATATATTTGTCCTTAAAAATGTGCTATCACATAAACAGATTATAATAAAGCTCACTGAGTTCAGTCCCCCAAATAAAAACCATTGGTGTATACATATTTTGAACTTAGTTAGTGTTTCTTTTCACGGGCTGTTCATTGGTCATGTTGATGACAAATTAGTAGAAATTCTGAAATGTTGATCACATCTCTTTATCAAGTAATATGCAGTAATTATTCTTAGCTTTACAATAGATGAGGATGGATTGGTTGGCAGCACAAAGTATGAAATCATTCTGTCTCTCACCGAGGAACAAGCAAAACTGACAACCTCCTCCACTCCCAGTATGTCATAATTAGAAATTAGAGCTGCATCAAACTGTTTGCTACAGCTGTAAACTCTGGCAAAAGAAAAAGCCCTCCAAAACTATCTGTCATTTACTTAATAGATTTCCTATTTAGTGTAAGCATGCTGGAACTGGAAATTGAGTTTTGGAGCAGTCAGAGAGCATTTTCAAGACTTTCTGGAGGTTAAAGAGCTGCTTTAAAGCTGCTCTTTCTTTTCTTCTTTTTTATATTTTTGAGTAAAAATCAAAACCAGTGTTTAAATTCACAGAATTTAGAAATGGAAAATGGGGTGGATTCTCCTAACACTGAAAGCATACAATGAATGTGGAACTGAAAACCACAATCTAGGAAAAAATAAAGTACTAATAGAATGGGAAGATTTAAACACGAAATTTAGAAGGAAATTTGGAAACAACAAAAAACCTTCTGAAATGAAGTATTTATATTAATATATCATATTATAATTATATTCTGTGTGAGTATTATATCTTCGGACTTTCTTAAGGAAAGCAGAAAGAAAGAAAAAAATTATACAAGTGTTCACCTTCAAAATGCCATTATCAGAAAAAACAGAGTAAAGCAGATACCCCAGTAAATAAAACATTAGTAATAGTCATGTGAAAATGGAAAACCACATGGCCACAAAGCCACAGAGCTACTACCCCAGCTTCCTTAATTACCATGGGAATCAACACAGAAATAAATTTGTCTGTTTGTTTGGGTTTTTTTTAAAAGGTTTTGAGTTTGGGCCTAGATTTTTCCTTATTGTCAATGTACAGACACTGCTAGTACAGTGAACAAACAGAATTTCAGAACACTGAATTTATCAATAAACTGTATTAACCTGTGTCTGCATTTTCACTGAAGTTATCTGAAAACTGGCATCAACAAGTGAAAACAGTGTTTTTTGGCTGGGCTCTATTTTACCTTGCAGAATTAGATGGCTGAGCCTTTGTTGAGCCAGACTGGACCCATTATCAAATGATGTCTTACAAGCTAAATAAGCTAACAGATAAATATTCCATCATAACTGCTAGAGGTACCAGGTGACCTTCAAGGCACAGGATGAGGTGGCAAGCGTATGAAATTAGTGTCACTGTCAAGCTGTTTGTAATCCAAGCCCTCTGCCTGGGGGGCCCAGCTTTGCAAATGGGCACAAAACCAAATAGAAAGTGGCAAAGGCAGGGGGTAGGAAAAAAGGATAAACAGCCCTCTTTTCCTGTCACTTCTGCCATGGGTCCTCAGCAGCTTCTCTGCTGCTGACTGACTGGAGAATTATGAATTCAACATCTGTGCAATGTGCGTTAGAGCTGTACCTGTGCCACTGCTGTGCAAGGCACTGAGCATGCCAAGAGCTCAGCTGCTCTTCTTCAGGTGAGCCAGGAGAAGTCTGGAAAAGAGGTGATCAAAAGCATGATAAGACAGGACATATACAGGGACTGCATTCTCCTGATAGGCATTCCCCGTGCTGCATGACGTGTAATTATGTTGTCTGGTCTCTGTTGCTGGGAGAAATCTTTCAGGAAACCAGGACTGTCCAACAGGCTGATTTTTTCCACTAGAGATTTCATCACTCTGCTAAAAGCTGAAAAGGATGTGAACACTTACCATTGTCCAAGTCATACAATCCAAACTTCACAACCTCTAGCGACAACAAAGCAAATTGTGAGAGGGCAGGTTTACTTATGGTATTTCTGTTGCCAAATGCTATTTGTGAAAGGACAAAATACAGTGGGCTCATGAGCAAAGTTTTTAAAAAAATTTAAAAAGTCAGTAGAAAGTAGTTTTCCTGAAGTCTAAAGAAGCACCAAGAGTTTTAATGTCAGATTCTGTAAATCTTCATTGCTTCAGGATCTGTATGTATGTTATTTTAGCTAAGGAAATGAAACATGATTCATATCTGTAAATTTACATAACAATATTTTTGTGCCAATTTATAGCAAGGAAAGCACAAAAATTAAATCTAAGAGCTGGTTAAATCATTATTTTTCATGTTACAAGCCATGCATTTACAATCCTTCCTCCCCCCTATACTATTAGCTTTCATACCATTTAGCAATATTTTTCTCATCCTCAGCTTCTAATCAATGACCTATATGTTTTTTAAGTTGTCTCTGAAATGTCTAGTCTTGAGATATTTAGCGAAACAACGGAAGTTTGTGGACTATTTACAAGATTCAGGCACTAAACCTGTTGCTGATGTTCAGGGTTTCTTTTCAAATGACTTTCCAGAAATGTGTGTGTTTTTATCCTTGTACAATTTACTACTCCTATTTCCACTGTCTTTATGGATGGAGACGCTTGCTCTGGTGTCAAAAATACCAGTGGGGCTACACTTCCTATCGGGCTTTGTTCACTCTTTGTTCACTCTGCCCTCCACCTCTCAGACTCCAGTAAAATACAGTTCAGTGTTTGGGATTTCCCATTCATCCCGATTAAAACAAAGCCAGCAAAGTTTCCCCCAGCAAACTGTGTGTCTGTTTTGAAGAGGCGGCAGCCACCAGCTTTGGTTTTGTCAGGGATGAAAAGAGGGCATCGCAGCTGTGAGGCAGCTCAGACGTGTGAAATGGGTTTCACACGCTGCTCAGCTACCAGTGGGGTGGCCATGTATGGTTCAGTCTGCGCTGAGTCAAGAAAAGGAAAAGCCTTCAAAGCCATGCCAGCCATCACCTCTTACAAACCCTAAGTACCCCTTTTGACTGCCGTTGCTTTGCTGAAAATAACACATTTAGTCATTTGTCATAATTATGAGTCCCAGTGACAAGGAATGCAGGCTCACCTCTCAGCCCTGCCAGGATGGGGATAATGCCGACAGCAGGGAGCGGCTGCTGCCCGCCGACCACCGCAGCCCTGCCAGTGCCACTCCCGCCCAGAGGTCAAGCCTGGCCTCGGCCAGGAGCTCGGCCCTCATGATTGATAGGCTCGCAGCAAAACTAATAATTTCACACATCTTCATTTCCATTCATCTTCCTAACATGAAATTTATCTCAGTGTGAAGGGTCCTGGTCATGCAGCAGTAAATTGGTGAACCAGAAATCTATTACAGCCTCAGAGGTGCCACTCAAAACTTCCAGGCCCCATCCCCCGCTCCAGCCCTCTTTATCTTTTTGCTTTCTGCAACTATTTCCCAAAGACAAATGAAGAATATATTAATTTGTGTCCATGTATCGTGACTCTAAACATTAACTGCAAAACTCAACCAACCTTATCCTATTTTCCTTCTCAGCCACTCTCAGTGTGCACATCAGTGTTAGCACATGTTTCTCAGACTCACAAATCTCTAATATCATTAGAAATATCCTTTTAACCACCTTTTGAATAAGGACATAAATACTCTTTTTTTCTTTCCCCTGCCAGTTACCTAAGCTCCTCAAGTATTTTTGCGACAAAGATTGCTTTCTCGTACGAGGAAGACCTTCTGCATTCCCAATCAAATTCAGAGTCCCTCAGTAGTGTGAGTGAAGATTCCTGTAGGGGTTGCTGTACTTGCCAGAAAACCTCAGCAGGAAAGCATACACCCCAAGTGTGAATCAAGTAAATATGGGGAGAGGCGAGCTAAGGCAGTAGAAGGTGAAACTTTCGGCTAAGGGAGTGAGTGTGTGAAGGGTATCTGAAGTCTGAAGTTATCCCTAGATACATGGAAGCACTTAAAGTATGGAAGGGAAATAGCTTGAATTTCTACATTACCTCCAGTCCAGCCAGCAAACACTCATCAACAAAGGCTTTGTTGCAAGTGAAGTATCAGAAACACCTGAAGGAGGTGACAAGGGAAAAAAATCATGGATGGACAAATACGCAGAAATAGTAAATTCTAAACAAGGACTTCAGGACAAGATCATCACATGCTGAAATGCTTCAAGACCCTCTTGCTTTAAGCTGATGTCCCTTGATCTCTTAAGCCAACACAACAACTGGCTGCCAGGGTGCTCCTATTCTTTAGAGCCTACTGACAAAGACGTAGGAAACATGTACATACAAAATAAGGAACAAAAGAGCTCTATCAAACGTTTTCCTTGTGCTTTTGGGATATAGCTTACATGTACCTTAGCTTGCCTGATGAGGAGCCAAAAGTGTTTTGGACAGCTGCTTGCCTCTGACAGCCAAACACTGATCAAACCACTTTGAATTTTTATTTACTTGAGCCATTCACTTTTGAATCTTTCTTATTTACCAAGTAAGGAGTAGGCTCTCCTGTTCGCTTTCTTGAAAGTGGAAAATGCTTGCAACTGTCTTTATTAATGTTCATTTAGTGAAATTTGGTCATTATTAATCTAGCACTGAGGAGCATCCTCTTTTGAGAACTATCAGCAAAATTAACCTACTCGTGAAACAAGGTCTTGGTTTGCGCAAGTAAACATTGCAGACTTAAAAACTGCACTATCAAAACCTTGGTGGCTACATCCTTATGGCTTTACTTGCTACATTTTTTCTTTTTTTCAGCCTATTTCTTTGTTCAAACTGCTGTTACCCTCATACGCAGCATCCCTAACATGTCTGAGGTCTGGATCCCAAGATTTTGCCAAATGCAAAAAAAAAAAAAAAAAAGATATTTCTAAAGATGTTACCAGACAAGCAGAATTATATGAGAAGACACGTGCAAAGACCAAAGAATGAGCTCAGTCTTTTTTCACTATAGCAAAATGCTGTCTACTCAGACTATCAAAAAATCCAGCTTTATCCTCACAAGTTTGTTTCTGTTTTGCTGATTGCACTACTTTCCTGTAGCTCATCCACAATGAATAAACTTTCTTTTAATTTAAAAAGCAGTCTCACGCTCTATTTTTACTTCAAGGAAAACAACTGATTTCCCCTCCCCCTAGCAAAAGCCAGTGCAGAACCCAGTCCCTGGCAGCTGCTGCTGACTTTAAGCACCATATATAAGGTATTAAACCACCCACTTTATGTTCTAATAACATTAACAGTCTCACATGAACCAGGACATTCAGGTTAAAGCTGAAATTCTCTCCTTAAGTCACCACATTGTGTCTAGGTACAGTATTGCAGCACTTAATCAGAGGGCCTCAGAGCAGTGGGGGGTTCATACCATATGTGCTATAATACCTAAGCACAGCGGGGTGAGCTAAGGACAGAGTTTTAGACTTAACTCTGAATTTCTTAGGTTCTGTCAGGACCTTGCTTAATGTTTTTGAAAAAAATTGCATTGTGTGTATCTGGAGAGTTACTTTTTTTTAAAAAAAAAGGAAAGAAAGACATAATGGGGCGGGAGACAAGTGAGGATGATTTCTCAGGAAAAGATTAAAGTAGGCCTATACAATACCAACTATCTAAATTTTAAGTGTGGACATGTTGATATTCTACAAATATTTATACAACTTTCAAACACCTTAACTTAATCCAGATGACTGTGATAAAGCTACATGAAAAATACTCTTTCAACACAAAATTTATAATTTTTAAGCCATTTGCTTGAATTTTATCATGTTTCATTTTCTTAGGGTCCTCTTCAAGGCCCCAGCCTAGAGTTTGGTGAGCACCACAGAATACACCCTCTTATGAGATGCCTATACTTTAGAGATATATAAAATTTCTGCTAGATTTGTGTTTTTTCTCAGCAACCTTATTGCAAATATGCATTTCCTGTGCATTAATCACATTTCTTTTTCAAAACTGATGCTCCTATAAAAATCTCATAAAGCAATCTGCAAGAAGGTGAGGGGACTAAACTTGACAATGTAAAACTGAGTTTTCCCAGGGCAGCTTTATTGGTTGGTGATATTACAGGAAGACCAAAAAAAAAGCCCTTCATTTCTTACTAATGCAACAGAAAATAAAAGATATTTAAACACACAGCACCTACATAGTCTGAAATCTAAAAAGAGGAGTAAAATAAGTTGTACCAAAACCATACAACCAGCATTAATTTCTGGAAACAACACATCTACAAGGTACATGTCGCCGGTGGTTATGGAGAATTTTTTTTTGTTTTTAAAGAACATTCAGTATCATCTAGACATCTACCATTCCTACATAAAAGTGGCCAAGTAAATATCCACAGTATATACTACTTTGACTGACCCTTGAGCCAAAATTGCTTTTCACGAGTAGGGGGTAGGTACTTTGCGAGAATTATTTATTATATGGCATCCTCTGCGGGAAAAATTAATGGAAGAGAGTATGAGCACCATCCAAGGATTGTTGCCCTTCTTTCACTAACTAACAGGTCAGGTGTAAGTTCTCAAATAATATGTTGTTCCTTGGTGAATAACCATCAATTTACCTGATGATTTTTAATGTGGGAAACCAGTGAGGTCTAGAATACCTGAGAAAGACAAGTGAAACACATCCTCAAGAACAATCCCCAACAAGCTCATCTCTTCAGAGAAAACCTCATTAACAACTAGCAGATCTTAGTGGTTTTGTTGCAAACCAATCAACCTGAACGTGCAAAGGAGCCTGACCTCACCCAGATTCATGGGTCTTCTATTTTTGACTTTACCTGCTAGTGACAAGAACTGATTTAAATGATTCTAAAATTAGCGCTGTACATCAAAGGATGGTTATAGCACATCTCGGCAGTGTTGCTGTTTCACACGTTTTGCTGTTCTCTGTGCATCAGTGTGTGTGTGTGTGTGTGTGTGTGTTCTCTAATTGGAAAAGTGTAAGACTTAAATGCAGGAATTGGTGACTGAGTTGACTTTTCTCCTGGAGGAGTGGTTGGAAATTGACTTCCTCATAAGTGAGGTTGTTACCCTGGGATGCAGGTGGAAACCAGAGTGTTGTTCTCATAAAGTTAACAAGATCACTTTGCTGGGCTCAGGCCTCATGTAATTTAAGTCGCCTATTGCCAGTGAAGGTACATAACATTCTTTGCCACCACAGATCAGCCCTCTAAAAACAGAGCAGTGATCTTTTGCAGTTTTAACCCATCAAAAATTAATCGATTAAAAATGTCCCAAATCACTAGAAACAGAATGGGTTAAAAAAACCCAAAACAAACCCAAAAAACCAAACCAAAGCCAAAACCAAACCAAACAAATCTAAATGCTTGTGTAGTAGTGTAAGAAAGCATTTTGTACTGGAAGATCTAGACACGCTTATATAGATAGTATCAACACAGGCAGACAGTACAGAAACCATAGACATCACACTAAGTTTCTAATCCAGAAAGAAGTCACCCTTATGTCTTGTTTTCATCTTTAACACCTTTTAGCTTCTTTTCCTCACACGTCTACCCTCCCTGCTTTTAGGCTGGAAGAAACTGTGAAGTGGTAAAAGGACTTTGTGCTCGTAAAGGTTTGATGACTTGACCATCTGGCTAGGAATGCTCATAAAGGAAGCCCTGCAGAGGTTAAGGAGGTCAGAGACTACACAAGGAGGGGCTGAGGTGGGTCCCAGCACTTCTCTGGCACCCGAATTCTGTCCAGCTTGTAGTGAGGTGCTCTCATCAACCTCCATAGGGAAGTGTCTCTGTTGGACTGGTGACAAACATCACTTCATTCTCCTACTCACTTTCATAATTCTGTGGAAACATAAAGGAAATTTCTCTGCCCATATCCTGTTGTAATCGCTTCCATCCTCTACTAGTGCTCAGCTCATTAACAAGTGACCTGAAGGCAGGGGAAAAAAACGACAACTTTCGTATAATGGAGCCTTGCTGTGTAGAGACTATAAAAGTAAACAGGCCTGGTTCACTAAAAAAAAGAAAAAAGAAAAAAAAAAACCCAGAAAAAAATACAAAACTGTTCTCTGAAACAATTAAATGTCTGATTTTGAAATCTAGCTGCATGACAAGTATCTCAGTAAAATGTGCTTGTATTTTCCATGCTATATGCCCAAAAAGCATATATTTAAAACCTGTACACACAAAGTTGTAGGCTTTTGCTGTACTGATTGCCCTGGCAGCAGATAAGTGCCCAGCATCAGGTTTATGAATTGCAGGCTTCATTAGTCTTAAAATGGTAACAAAGGAAGATGCGTCCTAAAAAGTGTCATCCTTCATCTGACAGGGTAGTGCCTGACACATTAGGAATCTATATGCTCAATTAACCACTGGCAGGCTCATTTTTTCTGTGCCTCTCACTCAGCCTCTTCCCCCTCTCTTTTTCCTCACCACTCCACCGTCCTTCTCACCAAATCTTTCAGCCCTTGCGTAGATAGCCCCAACTATATGCAAACACTCAATTACAGAGTGGCTGGAGGGATTACTTTTGGCTGCTACTTGTTCTCTCTCTCTCCCAATTTCCTGTGAAAAGCCAAATAATCTTATAGCTGTCTTTTCTTTTGATTACCAAAAGTGAATACATTCAGATCCTTTGTTTTAAAAAGCTAGTTCACAGATTCAAAATCTGTCTTGGAAATTAACGTCTTTTGATGATTAAACTGTAATAGCCCTTGAGATCCAGAACACTTTCTGAGGATGAAAAGTAATATATGCATTTGTTCATAAAAACAATTATTTCACCGATCTGAAATCAGTATGTGAATCCAACATTTGAATCTGTCCCCTCCCTCCCTCATTATTTAAAAATATCCTTTATTATCCAGCCAGCCTTACAGGAACACTTTTGGCAGTCACAGCTTTGGGTGGAAGGAATAAACAGGTAAAAAAAGCTCCAAACAAAATAAGAGAGGGAAAGCTAACAGGTAGGAAACACAGCCAATCAGAACAGAAAGCCAGTGTCCTAAATGCTTAATCCTCCATAACTGTTAGCATACACATGATTAACTGTATAGTAGACCTGATTAAGTGTGTCTGTACATTATGCTAATCCCCGCACGCTGATTGGCTGACCTGATTAATGGCCCACCAGACTCTGTGCAGGGATGGAAGGATGATATGCTGCTTTCACTGCCTCTCTTCAAAGAAAGCTGGGCAAAATAAGGAAGCAGTGTACAGCCAGTCACCCAACATGCAGCAAAGAAAGTGGACAAGAGGCATAGGTCATACTCTTTGAGTCAGAATACTTAGAGACATAAAGTTTGAGATAATGAAATTGCTTTCATAGCTCTGTTTCCCAATGTTTAAGCCTGTCATTAATGTTATTTTTGGGTGCAGTTCAGATATTCGCTTATTCTAGGGTTCACCTGTGCTCCTCTCTGTATCTCTTTCAGCGCCCGTATGCATGCCACAGGAAAATAAAAGCATTCTGCACTAACTGCCTATAAAAAACTTTCCAAAAAACTACATGATTACCAGTCATGCACTTCCACATCTTCCTAAAGGCACAGAATATGCAATTTTTAACGACACTTTTAAAACAACTAATTTCAGCTTTTAAGGATTGATTCAAAGCATTTCTGAAGCCTGCAGAGGATATGAAGTCTCCTGAAGAGACTTCGGTGATGGTTTTGGAATTGTGTGTTTAAGTGCCCTAAAGACAAGCCCTTGAAAATGCATTGATGCCCCTGCCCTGTCTGTAAAAACAGATGATATATATTTAGCTTGCACTCCTGCCTGTTATTGAGTTATTGACACTGAAAGTCAGCAGTCTTATTAAGCTGAAAGGACTTGCCAAATGGCCTCAATAGAAGCTTAATGTTTAGACAAAGAAGTTAAAACAGACCTTGTCTCTTTCTCCCTCAAGCATACATTGGTATGTATGGCACTTGGTAGGCATCTAACATCTAAAAAATTAAAAATGCACATGCACACCAATGTAAAAAATACAAAGTGTCTAGAAAGTCTGTATAATATTGATACACACCATCTGTTCTAGGTCAGGTATGTAAACTTTTTTTGGCTGTGTACATTTATCCAGAGCAACTTAAGGGGATTAAACTTCTGGCCTTTAAAGTGTTGAATAGCTTTTCTTGAGTTACTTGAATGAGGTATTCACGTGAGGTCAATCTAGTTATAATGGGTCAAATTTAACAGCTGCTGTTGGCACAAGCTTGGTCTGTGGCAATAAGTCTGGAATCTGCTCCCACAAAATGAGGTTCTCACAGGCGCCCAAGGAGTCAGAGGGGGGCAGTGCGAAAAGTAGGGAGTTCAGACTGGGGTGTCACACCAGTTAGACTGGTTGAGAGTTTGTGAGCCAGCGTGCAAAGACTAAAGAATACAGAAGAGTTGGGCTGTTGGTGCTGTGCTTGTTCTTCCTTGGATGAATTTCTTCATAGCCCATGACTCAAGACCTGTGGAAACCTGTGTTATTGGACCCTGGCAGTACTGGGGTGGGAAACTGACTCAGCCCTTCTGTTTTATCTCTTGATGCAAGTCGTGGCATCGTGTCTCTAAGCGGCTGTTTCACACAAAGACAACCAAGAGAGAATCCAAAACACCAATTACACTTGTGACAATGATACTGGTGAAGTAATCTTAGTTTGCTAAATGTTATTGAGTAGGTGAATCTGTTATTCTTAATTATTTATTTAGTTCTGGTAATTAATTATTGTCTATGGAATCATTCAGGTGATATTTATTTTCATTATTATCAATAGATTTCTTGATGCTTAGGTTACCTATGTAATACATCAGAATAAACATATTGTGTGAGTATGTACCTGAGGAAATGTCTCAGATAAATTGTTTAAAAATCCATACATTGAGAGCAGAGCTGCCTAGAGCCAGCCAATATGGAATGCTGCAGAAGAATGTATATCTTAAACAGTCCTTCCTCACAAACAGAGACCTAAGTTGTGTGGAAGTCCTTTTTTCTCTCCTGTGGTCACCAGGCCCAAACCTTTAATTAAAGCTGGTTTTCTACATCTGCTGTTTGCACACAGCAAGCTCATTCTTTTAAAGTGTGGTAGTGATGGATCAATGTGTAACTGATAATTTTTAAAAACTTCAAATTAAGCACAATATTCTTTGTGATTTTCTATTTAAAACCATAACTGTTCACTAAGTGTTGGGTGAGCAGCAGATGGGGGAATACCTTTGTAAGTACTTCCCTACTTATGCATTTCTCCGTCTATGCTTTCACTGAAGTGTCATATCAGTTAAATACTCTGACATATGACCAATCACATGTGTTTGTGGTCAGACCCTCTAACCTAGAGTAGGCCTATTTATTCCAGGTAAGAGACAGATTCGAGCCCCGTCAAAGCCTAAGAAACTTAAAACTTTTTAACTTTTCAAGGTTAAAAATTATGTGGTGGAGTAAAAAGGAATATCCTTCCTGTAAGAGGAAAGTCACGGTCAAGTGTTTTCTTCTCAGAAAGGGCTGCACATCTGGGACCATTTTCATGCACTGTCAAAGGACTGGGTGGTCTTAAGGTGTGAGCCAGGTACCAACATTCTCAGGTTGTCATTGCCTGGAACCACACCTGAACACCAGGGAGGTGAGGAGCTCTCTAAGTACCTTGTGAATCCAGATGTCTCCTGGGTTAGTAGTGTCTGAGAATCTGGGACCTAGAAGTCCAACTTCACCCTACTTTGTGTCTGCAAGGCACTACTCCTTTCTTGCAACAAAAATATATCCACATCACAAACCACAGCACACAAACATATATCCCCATATCTCAAAGGAATTTTCTTGAAGATCCAGGGGAGATCACAGCTTAATTTGACTTCATACTTGATAAAGTTGCCTTTACCAGCACACAGTCAGTAAAATTCCCAGTTTCTGTGAATTTCAGTTCTTACTAAGTGGACTAATTGCTAATGTCTTGCAAAAAAGGTTAGGCTGATTAGTAGCAATATATAGCAACCACCTTCTGAATTTAAGGAAACTGTATTCGGCTAACCTCCAGACAGGCAAATGATGTTCCTCTTTCAGTTTCCTGCTAGAAAGGTCTAACAGTTTGTGACTCTGCTTTTATCAGACAGAGGTACAAAAGCAATATTTTTCAGTGTGATTTTTAAGGATAGAGTTGCTTTATGTATAAAAAAGCAAGTAGATTATTTACTTAGTGCGCTTCACATGTCTCTGCTTCTGGTTAGAGAAGTTAAACCATAATTTCCTCTGAGATGTAGGGCATAGCACAGGCACAGCTTCATTTTAAACATGATATTCTGTTGATTAACTAGTTGGAAGAGTTCATGAAGAAGGAAATATACTTATGAGCCACCTTTACCAAAATTTCCTACAAAGTGTTCAATACTTTCTCTGCGCAACTTGTAGATGCTGTACATGCTCAAGTGGAAGCAATGCTTTGAATGAATACAGCAAGTGTGGCAGATGTAGATATAAGCAAATGGTTCTCAGATAGTAATTTACTAGAAAAATCTACCTCTTTTTATTTGGAAAAGTCACAGGCAAGGTATTATTATGCAAAATATATTTATTTGCTGGTTGCAGGTTTTGAATTGGTGGACTTGCAAAATCTTTACTCATTGGTTTAATCACAATTATTCAAATATTAGAATCCTGTAAGTATTTTGACACTTTTTTCATTACAGGAAGAGGCACCGACACAGTTCTGCTGCAAACACCTCAAGGAACTGTATATATGTATTTAACAAATGCCCAGTCAATACTGCAAGCACTTTATGGTAGTATATTTGCTTCTAAAACAAAGAGATCTGGCTTTGCAGCTTTTTAACTGTGGTTTTATTTGTGTCCAAGAAGGAGGCCGTTGAAGTTCAGAATCAAAGTTTTATCTAAAAGTAGTAACACAGTTACTCGGTCATCTTTTTGTATTTCCATAACTTCACCAGCCCTCAGGAAAAATAAGGTAATCAATGGTCTTGGAGACCTCCCCAAAGGAATTTCACTCCTGTATTTATGCTGTGGTTTTATCACACTTATCTTCCCTGCCTAGGGGAAAATTTATTTTAAAACACTTAGCCTTTGGTTAGGCAAGGAGAAGAAACCAAGGGGTAAAAACTCTGAAGCCAAGGAATTCCTTACAAGATAATGCCTTCAGGCTAGTTGCCGTGGTGTTTAACCCTGGGATTATTTTGTTTGGATATTTCAGGTGACTGAGTTGTTGAAGCATAACAACAAAAAAAATGAAGTGGGCTTTTAAACAACTAAAATCCCTGTGTGTTCAAGGTTTGGAAAATATGAGGGAAAAGCATGACAGTGTGCAGAGGAGATTAATCAATCTTGTGTACATTTAAAAAAAAAAGTATCGTGATCACTTGAATGTATTATTTCAATGAGAAATCAGATTTTGCTGAAAAACATAGTAGATATTGTAGGAGCAGAAGGGGTGGATCAGGAATCCCTAAAATTGCAGTTATTTTCTTCTAATACTATGAACTCATCCAGACTATGAGCAGATTTTAAAATTTTGATCATAAGGAAGAATTTATGGGAAAAAAAGAACGGTTGCACTGACACTAAACCAGGATAATTCTGCTGTAAACAGTAGAGTGACTCTGGAAATGCCAGACAGAACTGAGGGATGAACTTCCTGATAATGGGCTGTAAAAGGTGCTGGAATACAAACTTCTGTGATAGACTCCAAGACTGAAATGTGTCATCACCTATAATCATGGACTTTTTCTTCTGGAAAGGGCAAGGATAGGTATGCTCTTCACTTTTCAACTCACACACCTAAACAGCTGACACAAAATCCCTCATTTCAGCTTGCCAGTTCTTACCCTTCTTGTCCCATGGGGGCTATAGCAGCAGAACAGCTGTTCATCTCCTTTCATCTGGGATTCTGCTTTTGTTTAGCCTTGACGACCACAAATCACATCGCTACAATGGCCATTCTCATTGTACCAAAGGTCGACCAAAAACCAAATCCACTTCAAGACTCCCTTTCAGAAGCCCCAGAGATGGAGGTGGAGATGAGCATTTCCCTGGTTCCTAGCCCAGATTTTTTCCTAGCTTTCAATCCATTTTTTGCTCATACCTGAAAAGGTGTTGTGTGGAGACTGAAGTCCATGTGTTGCTCTCAGTCGTGGCTAATGTGCTATGCAGGATAAAGTGCAAAGGCAGGTAGTGCTGGAGGTATAAAAGCAGAGGCTGCAGCCATTGACATTCCCTCTGTCCTAATTGGCAGGAAAAGGGCACTGATAGGCCTGAATTGTCAAGATGGCTCCTCTGACCCTTCTGCTTAATCCAAATGAGTAATTAATGAGTGTGTTATGATTAGCACTGCAGTAAACTCTTCACTAGACAAATACTTTAAAGCTCTCAGGCTTTAGCTCACCAGCTGATTGCCATTTGGCTAACAGATTTGTTTCCCTCTGAGAGTCTGAACACAACCATTAGTCGTGTAAGGGGAGTTTATGGCTAAAAAATAAAAATTAGGAATTCTACCAAAATGACACCACCGTGAAAGTTGGAATGCACGTTCTCTCAGCAGAGCTGACAAACAAGTTATACCACATAGGGCTGTTGTGTATCAGGAACAGTTAGCAGCTAATGAAGTAAAGGAGGAATTGTGTACTGAGCACCAAGCTTAAAAAGTACTTAAAACCTGTACTTCAAGGCTTCTCTTCCTCTGAAAGAAGCAGCAAAACAGGAGACAGAAACCACTAGCTTCCCTTTTTTCAGTGGAATGTACCAAATGGATTTGTAATGGAAAAATGTTTGTATCCAACATCTTATAGTGCCAGTTTTGTGAAAAATACCAGCAGCTTGAAAATGTATTTGTTTTGAAATCAGCAATACCTTATGTTATTAGGTAGTCCCTGTTAACTTGTGGCTGCTGAGATTTTACAAGAGAGGCTTGTGCATTAGTGGTGGTGGGTTCAGGGAGCAGGGTATTCTCCTCTGCTTTCTCATCTTAATGTCAGCTGAGGGCAATGGGGCAGACAAGTTACAGGACAGTTTGTGCAGGAAGACTAGGTGCTCCTGCTTCAGAGCTAGATACCTTTGGGATAGACAGTACTGGGCCAGCTAGCTCATAATAGAGGTGAAGAAGAGAAGACGCAAAGAAATCCAAGCAGCCTACCAGCATCCCCAGAAAATTTAAGGAGAAATCTACCAATGGGAAGAACAGAAGAAGGAATTGTATACTGCACATCTTATAGACTGTCACCTGTATGAAAGGGATAGCAAGGACAAATTTCTGTCTCCGTACTTGCCAGCTGATCACTTCTGGCCAATTCTGGATTTGTATAAGCAGCACATGGAAAAATAAAATAAAATAAAATAAAACTCACTTGCAAAGCATATTTCAGGCTTCTCTAGGCAAGCCTAGCTCTATTTCTCATGCTAATTACAGAGATTATAAAGAAGGGAGACATATGACTGCCACCTATCCCTGCCACTGTCCTTAAAACAAATGTAAAGGACAATTAACAACAGATTAGCTCCATGTCCTAGTTTGCCATGTGAGGATGATCACTGACCTTCTCATTTCATCCTCATTAGTGTCTCAGGCCAGCAGACCCATTGCTCTTTAATCATCACCCATCATCCCTTGCTTTAACACATGGAAACAAATGACGTGCTGCCAAGAAGGTCAGAGGCCAAATATGAGTTTTGTTGTCGCTGGAGTGCAAACTGGAGGCAACGGGGTCAACTTTGGGGCAAATCTTTGTGGCAGTCTGTTTGAGCAGAGAAACTGTTTTGAATGCGTGAAGCATGACACCCACTGTGTTTTTGTTTTCTTCTTGCAGCTGGAATTTATTCAAAGATTTTTTTAATTTTCTGGTTTTTAGTGGCGTGTGAAAAACATGCAGGCGGAAAGGACTGGTGATTCTATTTCTTTCTGAAAACAAAAGGTTAAATTGCAAAGGGATGGGATAAGAGCATCCAGGGTGTCACATGGATATTTTTTGCCTTTTAAAGCTGCATGTTGTTCATAAAGTTATGAATGCTGGGAGCTTTTCAGTCTGCATCTCTTCATGCTGCTGCTACTCCAGTGCTACTTTCCAATTTGCCATGGATAGCCTCTGAAGACTGACAGGGCTGAAGGCACCCAGTGCCAGTGTAAATGAGCCCCATTCATTTCTTGCCATGGGCATATGGCATGTCATTGTCCTCGGCCACCGAGGCAGAAGTGATGCAATTTGTTGGCATGTCCTGTCACAGCACAAACTATCTATCCCACTGAGCCCCTAGAAAACAACAGAAGCCAGAAAAGGGCAGCCAAAAACTTCACAGCTTTATCACAAGAACACACATGCACACACCACACTGGTTTAAAAAAAAAAAAAAAGAAAAAAAAAAAGAATCCCTGTCCTTTTTTGGTCCTCTACAGGATTTATATTTTTTTATTTCTTCAGGGTCTAAAAAGTTGTCTAAACTAATAGAAAGCCTGTTCTACATTTTCGCATTCAAGAGAATTAGGCTTTTAATTTTTTCTCATTTTAAAATCCAATTTTAGCATGAGACCACTGAACTTGCAGAAGTTCAGCATGTGTTTGTTTAGTGCTTTTAATGGGAAGTTTTGAGTTAAAAAAAGTAGTCAAATACAATATCTTGAAATTGGAGAGATGATACTAGATACCCCTGAAAAGCTATTAAAAAAAATCACATTCCCTGGTTGAGAAGAACCAAACTTGTTTGTTTCATTCTTGAATTAACTTAAAAACTAGGAGTGGCTCAGAATTCATAGCAGAACTTCAGGATTACTTAATGCTCCAGTTAAGTGAAACTGAAGAGAAGGAGGGGGGAAAAATCCAGTCACAATACAAAGCAACAACAAAGAGAAGGCTGAGCACAGAGAAATTCAAATGTGGAAAAGAGAGAGGGGGAGAGAGGTAAGAAAAAAGCAAAGGGGTGGAGGGATGACCAGGGAGCTTCTCAGTATGAACAAAACAGTTAAACTAACTCTAACTTACTCTGTCTGTATTTCCACCTGGCCCCCACAGTTGTCAAATGCTGCACTGAAAACAAGGACACTGAAAAAAATAATTGAACAAAGAAATTGCAGAAATTCTGCAATGTTCAGAAGCCTGAGACCAAAATACAACAAACATTGGGCCTATCTTCCTGCCCAAAAGCCAGCTACCTGTGCCTGTCCATTTTTAGGAGACAGTTCCATGCTTGGGGTCTAGTCAGCATTTCCTACAGTGAGAAAAAGAAACATCTCATTTAAGTCTGCCTGAGAGAAAATGTTGGTTTAAATTAAGGAGAAAAAAAAAGGTATTGACATTGAACAAGCTGTGGGAAACTCCAGACTTGTCTGCGAGTTTTCTAAAGCCCAAATTCTACCGTATTTCTGAATGTTGCTATATGTATTTTGCATTTGTAAGGTTTACAGCCTATTTTTGCCCTTCTTAATAAGCTGTGCCACAAATAAGTTCTGTACAATAAGTACTGCTGCAAATCAGGTAATTAGAGGTGGCTGTGATCAGATTTCCACTGTAAATTAAGTATGTGACAGAATGAGAGTGCAAGTTTTACAAGGGCAAATTTCTACCCATAAAATGAAGTCAGACATACTACAGTTTACTGACAGTTGGGTCCAAGGTTGAAAAGTTCAAACCCCGAACTAAACTTATACCAAGTTTGCAATATTGCAATATTAAATTGTATCATTTTGATTTGAGCCCATTTCTAATTATATTACTGGGTTTCTATAAACCAAATCATATGCAACATTTAAACTGGGATGTTCAGGTTGGTTAGATTTAGAAAACAAACCCATGTTAAACGTCAGAACTAATTTTTGTAGACACAAAAGTATCATGCTCCATATGGTTCACATTTCTGAGCATGGAATTTTTGCACTAGCTAGGCCAAACATAAGCCTGTGTGACACACATAATTGCATGGGCTATAATTATTTCTATTTAACTGAATATCTGTGATACCGTGGTTTCTTAGGTTTATTTGGCAGTGCAAAGACAGTTGTGGAACATGTTATCAACTCCCTTCAGAAACAAAAGAACAAATAGTTCTTCCCAACACTTCCCCTTTGAGATTTGAGTCTGAGACAGTACCACCATCACAAAAATGACACATTTGACAGTTTATGTGTCTGCTCCAGCCAACACCATGTTGGCTGGCACTCTCACCTTGAGTTCCCTTCTGAAAACACACATTCCTGGTGGACTGAAAGCCCTCACATTCAAAAGTGATGCTTTTGATCAATGGACACTGAAAATTCAAGAGGACTTTTGTTTAAAAAAAACCCAAAAAACATTTGGATCAGAAAAAAAGAAGTTTCTTAATCCTCCAGTAGATACAAACACAAGTGGAAGGCTTCAGGTATAAAAGAGGTGGTTGGACATGGAGTGGGTTCTCAGTCAGCAAAAGTCCACAAATCTTTCAGGACAGTAAATATAAAGGTATGAAAACTATCCCCAGTGTGAGCTATGCCCAAGGTTATGAATACACCAACTGACTTGCACTGGTTCTGCTATGAGAATTTCTGAAAATTGGCCTTTGGAGAATAAAACAAGTGAAGGCTTTTGCAAATGTGAGTTTGAATTTTCAGGTGTTCAGACATGAAAGAAGCATGTCTATGCACGTGACGGGGAATTGCAGTGGGCAACTACTGGAGTCACCACCCATCAACTGTGAATGAGTATGCTTTCTTTTAAACTAAACAACTAGTTCTAGTAAAAATAAAGTTATACAAAGCCTCCTACCTCTTTGTAGGACAGAGAAAAAGATGACATTACTGGCAACATGACAAGTCAACAAAGACCATTTCAAAAAAGATGGATTCTGTCACTGCAGTAACAGAACTGTTTAACTCAAAAACATATGAGTAAAAAACCTGGCAAGAGTGGAGTGGCCCAATCCATTTGGTCAACACATTGCCCATGGTTACAAAATGATTTGAGCAAAGTCTTCAGAATCATGTGTGCTGAGTCATGAACAAGGATAAAACCCGTCACCTCTAAAGTTACACTTGCAATATTTTTAAACTAATTTATTCTAGTAATAATGACTTGCATTTTAATATGGTAATGAGAGGTTAGCACACTGCATTGTGACGTGTGGTGTCTCTTCTAGAGCTAAATTGGCATTACCAAGATAAAAGGGGATTTGGAATATAGCTACAAAGTATACCTAAAAGCATGAACAAAATTCCAAGAACAGGTTTTATCCGAAGGCAAAAAATCTCTGAGATTCCATGACCATCAAGAAAGGAAAAACCCATTTTATTTTAACGGCTGGCTGAATACACCCATTTCAGCAGAGCTTTAACAGCACCAAAACACAAGAAAAACGTGAAAACCTCAGTGCAAAATATTAATAGAAAATGGACTTTAGTATAGAAAATAAGGATGGTGGGAGCTAAGGCTCCTATAAAATGATGAAAAAATGAAAACTAGAGAGAAGGAATCCTTAAAAGTCTACCAGAAAGAAGTCCTAGCAGAGAAGGGGCGTTATCATAAGTTTCTAATGACACAATTTTGAATTTTAATAATGAACATTGATGCTGATTGTATAAATACCAAGATAATGTTGTAATAAATCATAATTGTTACAATCAATAATGCATTAGGGAGTACTACATTGGGAATTCAGGACACAAAATAAAGAAGTTTCTAAGTTTGTGGACTTGATCATATGTAAGAATTCAAAGAGACTTGATACTGAAAGATTTTGAGAAACTGAAAGACATCAAATGTGCTGCTACTGGAAAAAGCATATTTGGCAAAATTTACTGGTCCCACAAACTTAACTAAAGGAAGAAATGATATTTAGCTGTATGCTAGTTTTTGTACGGAATCTAACTTTCTACTCTGAAAAACTCTGATGTAGCATTTGGTCATATGCATTAATCAAAGTACATCACAGTGTGAGGAAACAGCCAAGTGCCTGGTCCTTGCAGTGCTTTGGAGAGTGGCATATTTACAGAAATACTTTTGTGGTTAAAATTTGAGGGTAGCAAAACTTCTGTTAAAACTGGAAGTGAGGAGGAGGCTGGCTGGCCTGTCAAATAAGTGCGCCGAATCCACTGGAGTTCTGGGGCCAGTGTGCAATTCAGCCAATTCAAAGTGAGGTATGTAGCAAAACAGAAATTTGGGACACTGTTTTTCTTCAGAAGTTATTCTAAAAGGGGTACAGATGGCATGGTAAGCCCACAGCTCAATGGGCTTCTGTTCTGATTTCATGGAAAAAAGTTAATCTAATTTTTGGGTGAATAAATAGAAGCGACATGAGGGCAACAAGAGCCAGGTCTCTAGAGAACAAGACAGAGATATTGCACACAGCTTGTGCTCACTTTCTAAAAAGCATATTGAAGAATTGGAGAGGGTGAGATAAAAAGCCACAAAACTTATTTGAGGCCTGAAGGAGCTGTTTTTTAGTGGAAGACTTACAGAGCTCCATCCATTTAGCTTATCAAAAAGAAAATTGATAGGTGGTTTGATTACAGTACATAAGTGCCTTCACAGGAAGAAAATACAAGGTAGTAAAGGCCTCTTTAATCTAATACAGAAAGGAATAACAAGAACCAATGGCTAAAAGCCAGACAAATTCCAATTGGAAATAAGCCACAGTGAGAATGATTAACTGTTGGAACAAACTACCAAAGGAAATGGTGGATTATCCATCTCCTGATTGCTTCAAATCAAGGCTGGATGCTGTGATAGTTATAACCAAACACAAGGTAGATTTTACTCTAAACAAGAGGTGAAACCAGATGAACTAGTTTTTCATGCTCCATTCTCCCCTTAAATAATTACTTTTTTTTTTTTGGTAAATAAATCTATTCACTGAATTTAAAAAAAAGCTTTTTCCAAAGTAACTTTTCTAACCAAAACTCACTGTGAAAATCCCCTTGCTGCCCTAAAGTTAAAAAAAAGAAGCAAAACTTTCATAATTGGCTCTGTCATAGGTGATTCTCCCCTCTTTATGCCTTGGTTTCATAATTGCATATTGGTAACTCAAATATCTTCCTTTCTGAAAGACCTGAAGTTGTATGGAGAGAAACAAAACAGTATTTCAAACATAAAGCACAGTAAAATAACAAAATCATGAGTCAAGACAAGTTGGTGTTTGTAATTTAAAATATCCTTCAGAAGCTTTAGTTTTTTTTAGTGTGCCCTGGCACAGAGGATCAGCACAATTGTCTAAAAGTATGATTAGGCCTGGCATTTTCACTTCCTCCCTGAGGTATGGGAACGACTTTTCTTCTTCTTTCACTTTCTATTTCTCTTACATACTACCATGTCTAGACTATTTTTATCCCATTTTAGAGATGCTTACCATGTCTCCACCTATGCAGACACTCAAGTGTTTTCTGCAAAGGGTACAGGCTATTTTGACTCCACTGTACCCCGTCTGAAGAAAGGGAGATGGAAATAAATACCTCAGATCAGTACACTCCCCCCTTCTCTTGTGTTCTTTGTCCCATGACACAGAGTCACACATCCTGAAAAATCTACACAGAGACACTAACTAATTTTGAAGGAAATTCCGCAACACTTATGTGTTTTGAGTAGATCTTTTCTTTGAGGGTGCCTCCTTTTTTTGAAAGTACACCAAATGTTCAAACTATGGAGTAGTCCATGAAATCCATTACTTTCTGTTCATCCCCATTGTGCAAGAAATCAGAAAAGTCAACCTATATCAGCTGTAAATTATGAGTTCTCTAAATCCAGTCTAGATGTACTTAGTAGCCTATGCATCATAAGAAGTGTATTCCTTGTCTTGTCTTTGGACCTCCATGTTCAGCTCCTTTGAAACAGAGTTTGGAGAGGAAGAACCCCATGGCCCTGATTTTTAGCCAACTACATAAACACTATGCTCTTTCAATCTTTAAATACATAATGGGAATTACTGCATGTCTGTGTTAAGGCCTGTGTTAAATAAATATTGTAGTGCTCCAAGAACGATTTTAGTGTGTGTATTTTTTTCTATGGATGAACCTCATCTTGCCTGGATTAGTATAAGTTAAAACATTTTTAAAAATTTTCATAGGAACGAAATGTATATAAACAGACATTCTCCTTAAATGGAGTAAGATTTTTAAAAAATACATTGTAGTTGTGTTTACCCTCACAGTCTTGTACTGGTTAGAGTAAATTCAAAAGTCTCTAAACAACATAAAGCAAAACAAAACAAAGACATGGCTCAGAAGCAAAGTTTTAACATGGTTTTATAATAAAAAGGTCTTACCTTACCACTTGAAGCATACTGTATGTATGAAACAGCTTGGAGATATCACCAGCAAAGCAGGCATTAGTTTGAAATACCAATGCAGCGTGTGCACCTATGAGGATCTAGCAAAAAGGAGTGGAGTAGAGAATAGGGAAAGAAAGGGCAAAGTTAATTTCTTGGTTACTATCCCTTTTTTCCTAAAGCACAGTGAAAATTACGGACCTTTAACTCCAGGTATTGGTACATGAGCCAAAACACTAATTCAGGAACTGTGGTCATTTGAGAGGCATCTCTTTGATCCAAAAAACAGTGACTTCAGTGTAGAGCAAGACTGAATGTGATGGGAACAACCTTGCTTGTTCCAGTCAGGGGTATAAGCACATTGCTTAGATTAAGAATGATCCAAATTTTTAGAATCTCCTTGCACAAGTCCAGAGTTAGGTTTTCAAAGGGCCCCATGTCCCATTTAAATACTACAGAGTCAGCAGTCATGACAGAACACAGGTTTCCCCCCCTCCCTCCCCCCAGCTGTTTACCAGAATAGAGGCTGGAGGCACCAGCTAAATATGGGGTTTATTTTCTTGTACTTCTTAATATAGAAGAAGGTTATTTTTTAAGTTTAGGTCCTACATCCATTTATAAGAACTTAGCCAAAGGGACTAAAGTCACTATTTTTTAAAATAATGAAAGGTGAACTTCTTCCCTGTGTTTGCAATGGCTATGAAGGAGGCTTAGGGAAACTGGACTAAACTCTCTGTCTTCCCTAAAGATGAAGTGTTCCTTGTAGTGCAGCTGTCAAAGCTTGCCCCCATGTGCAAATATCTCCCCCTTTCTCATCCCTTCATAGCAGTAGGAATTAATCAAGGCTTCTTGCGTGGGGCCAAGAGGAAGGGGAAAGAGGGAAAGTCTGTCATATGTCATTAGAATTGTGATTGTACATGTCACCAATGACATAGGTGGTTTGAAATGCTACATATGATTTTATGAGAAAATGAAGTAATCAGCTATAAACACATTTTTACATAATCTTGCTTTGACTTTTATTTTTAATGAACTGGGAAGTCTACTCTCTTCTTGAGGTCAACAAGAAAATAATTCTCACTGGAAAGGAAACTCTGAATGAAATTAGTTGTATAATAAACAACATACAGTGGCACTGATTCCATCTCCTCCCAGAGCTGATAATTTAGTAGGCTGTGCCTTCCTTTTTTCCATTACGGTTATGCATCAGGTACATTCAATATAATGTCCTTCTCTTAGAATTACAGAATATACGTAAGGGGAAAGTGTTGCTTATTACAAATTATTTTGACAGGTAATTCTTGTTGAGATGAAAGCTTTAATTTCTATGAGAGTTCTAGAAATCAGGTGAGACTGGCAGCAGGTAATCAATCACAATTACATTTAATCACAAAATTCAAAAGTCACAGCAGTTTAAAGTATGCTTAAACACATACAAGCTATACCCTGAAATGATTTCATTTTACATAGGAAAAATAAGAGGGAAAACCAGGTTTATTTATTTTAAACAAGATTACTTATTACAGTGATAAAAATTAGGAGTCTAGACAAGCAAGGAACCCCGATTCTAGTAACAGGTTTCTTGCCAAATCATCAGAGAAGGCAGGTAGTCTGAGAGATTTCGTGCAGTGACAGAAAGGATGCATGCAGGCAGTCCACTGTAGACTTAGGAGTAAGACTAGGGCATTAGTGGGCATCTTCTTTTGTATAATAAAAATCAAACCATACTAAGTACATTTTGGCTTCACTTTTTATCCTTCCTGAGAGGAATGTTACTGTTTTACCCCGTTATTCATCAGCATTGCAGGAAATCTATCTCAGTCGCATTCTCTCCCAAGGAACCTGCAAACCGCATTCCCTCCTCCTGGCCTGGAATCCACACTATCCATGACCAGGTTGAACACGCAAGGAGGGCAAAGCAGTGAGGAAGCTCTCCATTTGCTTGGTGAAGCTATTTTATCTGTAGAAATAAAGCAATCACTGGAGGAAGCCAGGTGAGGTGCTTTTCACAACAGAACATCCTACCACCAGACCCAGAGCACTCCTTTCTTCCCTGCCCTTATTTAATGATATTAGAAGAATTGTATAACCACTTTTAATTAATGCTACTCCAGCCAAAAAGAGCAAATCACTCTATGAAGAGCTTCTAGTCTGATGAGTAGGCACTAAAGGCTGGGAAACCTGATTAATTTCTGCTGCCTGCTTCGTTTGCTGAGAAATTTGAACAAAAACCCACTGGGTGAGCTGGATGTAAACATTGTCATGAGTTGGAGATAAAAATTATTCCATCTTTTAAAAGTCACCTGGGAAATGAGCAACATAGGTAGCTACACATGTCTAGTTGTTTGGACAAATTGAATTGACACCAATGGAGAAGACTGAGAAGACAATCAACTTTGAAAGTCCACACTCTTTGACCAGGGACAGAGGCCCCACAATGAATGCCAAAAGGGCAGAGAGACCGTAGGTGTGAGACACTTGGGCTTTGTGGCTTAGATAAACACTATCTAACTGTGTCACTTGAATTAGGTGTCCAAACGGAGAGTCCATTTGCCCCAGACTTCTGCAGTGGACAAGGAGAGCTCTATGTTTCCATGGGCAACTCATTTCTTATTTTTTCTGGATAACTGTTATGCAGTGTGAATCTCTCTATATGGTCATAGGTTAAGGGAACTAGCCTCCTTTCCCTGTTTTTTCAGTTAAATGTGTACTTTCAGCTAGGATTAATCCAGAGTTAGTTGTCAAGGCATAGTACACAGCACTCCGGAGAAGACTAAAACATGTAATTGCCCCTGCAATGGCTAATTTTAAAAAGAGCGAATCTGTTCTTAGAAACAGCAGCATGTTTTCTAGCTAATCAATGGTAGTAGCTGGACTGACACCTTCTAGATCACTGATAGAGTAGATAATACCTAGATTTTATGCTCCTGAAAATAATCGGAAGTAATACAGATTGAAAGTAATATGGTCTGAAACCATTATCAGGAGGGTTTGGAAACCAACTCCTTTAAATTTCTTTGAAAATCCTCCCTATCATTTTGTCAGTATTGCTAAAAGTTTTTGTAAGTATTTCTACAGTTTTAAAAAACCTATGGAGGGCAGGTGCTGGCAGATGGTGAATATGCAAAGGCATAAACATGTAAGAGAAACAATAGGTGCAAGAAGAAAAAGAGTTACTATTTGTATTCTAATTATTCTCATTCTGCAGCCAGATCTGCAGAACCTAAGACTGGGAAAGACACTGTTCCTAAGTTTAATTTGTTCTTGTTCTCTGCTACTTTTTTGTGTCGGTTTTCTACTCTGTGAATATATAGGTTTGATTAGGCTTCCAAGTCAAGAGCTCACAGGGAATAAAGATTGAGCACATTACTTTATTTTCCAGCCTTCTACTTTCTTTTGCAGCATAGCTGTAACTGCCAGCAGAGTTCATAACACACCTCAGCTTTTGAACCCTTCAATCTACATACTTAAAAGCTGAACATGGGATTTTGTATGCCTGAGAATACATCTAAACACCTCAACACATCTCAATCCAAGATTCTGTCACATTGAAAGAAACCATAATTCCTTAAAATTGAGCTACTTTTTACAACATGAAATGGCTGAAGATGAGTTCTTAATTTATAGTTTTACAGAGTTGGAAGCCCCTTATGCTTGGTATTGTGTGCAAGCAAAGTAAAAGAGAACCCAAAGAGCTTGTAATCATCCACCCAAGTCAGACAACAGAAGAATTGTTATCACTGATGGCATATAAGTACATTGGCTGCAAACAGAATTCCTTTCTCAAATATAGTCTCTATGGAGGAACTGAACGAGGCCAGTAAAAAGGTAAAAAGAAGAATGCATCTTATTCTGAAGTTCATAATGAAACAAAGTTCACATTATTGACTGTTATGTAAGTACTCCATGAAAATTTGCAAAACTTCGACTTTGTCAAATGTACAACGTTCTTTGCTTTTATATTGATAAATATATTGTTGCAACAGCTTCAATTCAGGCAACAATTTGGAGCCACTTTGCAAACAAGGGCTTGAAGAAGTGTACATTTGAAAAACAACATACAAACAAAGTCCTTTTTTAATCTTAATTGCTCTTCAGTTGTGATTTGAGCTTGAAATCATTCTGTTCTTACTTTATCAGAAGTGGTTATACTCTTTCTAGGTTAAAGCCAAGGCTGACTACAATAATGTGAGAAGATTCTAACATAAAATCTACAGCTGTGATACTGAGAAAGAAGAGAAACAGCCTCCTGATTTAACTAGTATTTGGATAGTCTCCTACACCATTATTTGAGAAGCTGTCCAGATTGGTTTATAAATATCCATAAAGCAATAGTTTCATTTTCAAAGGACAATATATTTTTCTGAGCAGGTGGGTGGGATGGGAAGGAGCAGAATACATATACATATATATA
>WBMY01016832.1:0-11165 GCA_013397315.1 Donacobius atricapilla
TCTTCTCTATTTCTTATTTGTCTTCCAGCAGCACGTAAGGTTTATATAGAATTCCATCAATACCTCAAGGCAAACTATTTGATGATTATAATAAAACAAAAATCTCATTTTGCTGTAGTTTGTGGAGGGAATTTCATTATTGCATGTCACTTGGCTACAAGGTTTTATAGGACTGTAGCTCCTAAAGGACATCTTAAACATACACTTTTTATGGCAACTAAACTCCACAATAAACAAAAGCATTAAAATAAGATATTGGAGTTGTTTCCTTTTGTCTTTGATGGATATGAATTGGAGACATAAAAAGTCTTGTTTTACCCTTAAACCCCTGCAACCTCCCCTTACCTTCTGAGCAGGTTGTGAGCAGACAGACAAATGTGTTTTCTGTGTGAATTTGGGCTGAGCAGCAACACAGCACTGACAAAGCCAAAACTTAGTCCTGCAGCACGAAAATAGGACTTCCTAAACCACAGGTTTTGCTTTCCTTTCCAACCCCTTTTTAACCTTTAAAGGCAGACATTTATTTTCACCAAAATGAGCTAATTTTCTTCTTTTTGTAAAGGATACCTGTGCTCCAGCCATCCTGGTAAATTTGTTATACATTTACCTCTGTATCTCACTCACACAAATGCAGAAGCCACAGGAAAATTCCAGAGATAGCTTTGAAAAAAATATTTGTACTGGTGGCATCTGGACTAGAAAAGAGTTCTAGAGGGTTCCCTCTAAGCTCATGTGAATGACATTTGAAAGTGTGTTAAAAATTTAGAGTAATTAACTGAGATGCAGAAATGCACAAACAATCAAGTAAAAAACTTTCCTTTTTATTCTGGAAATTTAAGACATAAAATTCCTTCTTCAACTGTAAACAGTGTTTATGATAACCTTCACTTTTTTTTTTCTGCTTAAAACACAGAAATCAACAAAACATAGAAACTGAGAAGGCAAAATTTTTTATGAAGGTGGGTATTTGGAAAATTACAGGAGCAAAGTGCAAGGAATAAATAGAAGAAGACTAGACTAGACTAGACTAGAAAAGAGTCAAGTTTTCTATCACTTTGGAAAACAGAGTAACAGCAGGTTCTAGCTCCTCGTTATGCAGGACCAGAGGCTTTAGGGAATGCGGACACACTGGGACTTCACCATTTCAGAGGACAAGGTAATTACAGCATCTTGTAGCTCTTTGACAGTCCAAGGTTAGGTATGCCTACACCTTCATTTCAAACATCTATTTTATTTCATTTCTTATTCCATTCTGAATGCTGCTATGATTTGAACTGTTAAATCTGCTTGTCTTTCACTAAGAAAAACTTAACATTTGTTACCTTTTGAATTTTGCAAGTGCGTAATGAGTGATTTTCAGCTACCTTCCAAGATTAAAACATAACAATGAGGATTAATGTTTAAATCTTAATCAGAATAATGACTCTTTTTGATTTGAAGTCCCCTGAAATCAACAGGTCTGGTGTCATTACTGAACCTCTGGGCAGTTTCAAGGCTATCTTGTTGTAATAGCAGACATGAAAGAATATTTTAGTTGGAACTCACAGAAGCTTGCAGACCAGGTTGAAGCAGAAAGAAAACTGGACTTTGATAAGCAAGCGGAGCAGTCCAGGCAAAGCCAAGAGCATTGGTAAAATAGAGGGTAGAAACACAGAATCCCAGAATGATTTGGTTGGGGTGGACCTTCATGACCATCTCATTCCAACCCACCCTGCCATGGGCAGGGACACCTTTCACTATCCCAGGTTGTTCCAAGCTCCATCAAATCTGACTTTGGACACTTCCAGGGATCCAGGAGCAGCCACAGCTTCTCTCTGCAACCTGTGCCAGGGCCTCCCCACACTCAGAGAAAAATTTTTTTCATATATCTAAAAAAAAATCCCCTATTTCAGCTTGAAAGAGCCCGTAGCAGCAGCCAGCTCTTTATAGCTGACTCTCAGCCACAGACAGCACCATTAAGGGAAGCTCCCTTGGTTTTTCAATAAACTTAGAGAGAGTTTTAGATTTGAAGATTTTTTCTTTTTCTTTCAAAATTTTATTTCCATCCTCATTATTCTTCCGACAACAAAATATGTTCAGTACTTAAACACAAAAGAAACATAGACCGTGGGAAAGTAAAAGCTTCAAGGGAAAGAAAACATTTATGTAGTCTCTCCCATACAGAGTCAAACAATACAAAAGGAAAGAAAAACATCAAGGAGACAAACAAGAACAAGTAAGCATCAGATGAGGGAAGACAGAGATTTCAGGAAGAAAGTCATTCTGGCCACTGCTGTGCTGGGACTGTTTCCTTGTCACATTGTGCTTAATCATAATAAATTAAGTTTTATTTTGCATCTTGCAACATGCTAACTTGGCTCAGCAGGTAATGGGAGGAGTCCTGGGTTGCCAAATGGTGTTTAACAGAGAATAACAACAATTTCCCCCCTGCAGGCTGGCATAAATAATGAATTCAAAACGTGCCTCTTTTGAGCAGATCATTCCAGCTGCTTCTTGTTCTTAAAGCTTGTTGGGAGGTTTAACACCAGAAAGTCAGCCCTCCTGAAGCCACAATTATCATCCTCAAACAGCAGTCCTGGCAAATGGTGAGTTTGATCAAAACATCTCTGTGTTGTCACAGATGGAGAACCACAAAGTTTCCTGCAAAGTTCAGTGAAGGTCCAGCCAAGGTGACCCACATCCCACTTGAAGGGCTGTTATGGGATGGACTCAGTTTATGAGTTGTGGGTCTGAAATCCTACCACATTTGAGAAGTTTCCCACCTTTTTTCTGCCAGCCTAAATACCAGCAGGGACATCACAGATTGAGATCCTGGCCAGGGACACACCAGGCATGTAAAACCATAGAGGAGATTTAGGTCAGACAGCAGCAAGGGAAAAGTAAAATCCAAATTTTCTAAGGCTATGTGTAGGCAAACATGGTGAGAGATTCCCTGGAGAAACAGAGGAACATCCAGGATGTGTGCAGTGGGGTATAAAGACAGGTTGAACAAGCAGAAGTCAAGGTTTAGGAATCATTTGCGTGCATGTGAGTGGAAGGATTGACCAGACAGATCTTTGAAGACCCTTACAGCCCTGTGTCCAGTGATTGATGGAAATTGTGATATGCTTGAAAGCAGCTTGCTCCCAGGTTCAAGAGGGCTGTATTCAGTGCCTCTTCCTGTTCTCTGGAGTTGTTTTGCCATTGTCTGTGCTAGGAGCAGGGTCAGATCCTTAATTAAAGCTGTGATTTGCTGCAAATATATTTTCTTGTGACTAGTGAAAGGTCTGCCACTTGTTAGTAGCAATTTCCCTGCAAGTATCTTCACATTAGAAAAAAATAATGAGTCCAAATGACTGCACAGAAGGTACTGGTGGGTCATTAAGTAATGGAAATAAATCTATATGAGTATTTACAGCTGTCTAGGATTTTGCCTGATTTCTGGAGATGGAAGAAGGGGTATGTGTGTGTGTGTGTGTGTGTGTGGTGGGGCTTCCCTTTTGTCCCCAGGAACAGCAGCAAATTATCCCTGTCAAAATCAAACCTTAAGAGAATAGAGAACCAAAATAAACCTTTCAATCCCTCGTTGTCAGCAGAGTGACTGACAGCCTCAAATGCAGAAGCAAAAGGCTGTTGTAAGGTACAGATGTTTGTTTCCTACCCTAAAAGGAGACCCTCCTGAGATTTGGTCCTAAACTAGATGGAAATTGGCTGTGCCAGGAAGGCCATCTACCAAAAACCTTCTTGTCACAGGGTAAAGTGCCTCTCTGTGTCAAAATGCTTGTCCAAACTCAGTTGTGGCAGACTTTGCTCTTAATGGAGAAGTTACTTCTGGGACAAATATTTCTAATTTCTGTTCTCCATTGCTCTGTGTATTGCATTTATCTCATATTATTGACTTGATCCTCATTGCTGTGGTGTCTTGGTATTCATGAGCTTGATTTTCACTCATGCAGCCTCCTGAAAGGAGGAAAATTGATGCAATCTTCAAAGAGAGAGATGGATTCCCACTCTATAATGGAGCTGGTAGACATGGTATTCCCTGGTTACTCCAACAGAAATCTTTATTGCTGCAGGTGAGTGGAACATGATCTTCTTGTCCAGTAAGGGGTTGGCACTTCATTCTGAACTGTGTGAGTAAAGACTGAGGGGTCCTGGAAGAGAGTTTCACAGAGGTTTGGTTTCTGCTGAGATTAGGTGTGGCTGGTGTCAGTTTGGGTGTGGTGATTAATTTGGGGAGCAAAAACCTGAACCCCAGGGTCTGATATTCTGTCTCAGTAGGGTGTGCCTGCAGGGATTCTCTGATGTCTACTCCGTGGAAAAATTATGCTGAGACTTTTACCTTCATGGGCCATGAATGGGGTTTCTCTAGACAGATATCTGTCTCCTTAAATCTTTTTTGAACCTATCTATGTTTTTTTGCCTTTTTAATGAAACTTTCCTGTGAGTTTGGACCTATAAATATGAATGAACTCCCTCAGGAAATATGTTCACTGTTCTCTTTTGGAAACAAGAGTGATAACCAGCACTGATGGGAAGCGTGTGACTTTTAACTGTCAAAAAAGGTGACAGGCTAGAAATAATATTCTTCTCCTTCCAGATGCCAAATCAGGTTAAACTTCATTAATACCCCAACAGAAAACACAAATTTTTCTATATGACTGTATTTTTCATTGCCATGAGTTAATGTATTTTCTTTTTATGCTCTCTTTGCTCTAAGTGTTCTATGTATATTACCAGCAAAAATTAAGATAAGGCTGTTTTGGAGAGAGGATAAAAATTAGAAAAAACATGTGAATTCAATTTATGGTCTGTGTGAAGATAAATGAGACTTTGCCAGTACCGTGTTTAATCTGGTTTCCACAATGCCAACGTGTCTGTAGTAATTCTCAGGGTATAATGTGAGGTTTTATAGAGGTACTTGGCACTACAAACTATATATTATTTGGGGGAGGAAAAATATTTCTGTTTTACAATTGTTTAGCATAAAAATTACACCCAGTTTTCCAGGCCACACTGAATGATATACCTTGCATTCTTTGGTGTTATTTATTTTAATGAGATGTGTTTAAATTAGGCTTTGCTCATCCTGTTTAGTAACTGTGTTCCCTTGAGATTCCTATAACAATGTGTCTGGCTCTTTTATGGCAGGGAATCCAGGCCCATATAAACACCAGCCAAGGCCCAGGTGGGAAAGAATAAAGCTGGGGATTGGTAAAACTGAGGAAGAGATGATGGAGGCTGCCGAAGAGGGAGGTGAGTGTCTGTAAAGCTCCTTGGGAAGGCCCTCACAGGGGAGGGTCTCATCTGGTTTCTTTCCCCAGCCTCAAGGGGGCACTTGTAGTTATGTCCTGAGGAGGATGCGGATTTGTCAGTGAGACCTTCCTAGCTTAAGAAAACAGTCTGGTTGCCTTAACCCACAAACCATGAGTTTATTTCCAAAAAGTTTGATTTACATAGTTCACCATCCCCCAAGCATCCTTCTGGTTCAGGACTGCTCTTCCCCAGGGATGTACAGAGCTTCAACCCATACAAGCTGAAGTTCCCTGGGACCTGTTGGGGGTTGACCTTTGTGCATGGTGGATGCACTGGCTGCCCCAACTCCATTGGGGCAGCCACTTAGCTCCTCTCCCTCTCCCTCTCCCTCTCCTCTCCTTCCCCTTCCCCTTCCCCCTTTTTTAAATTAGGTCTTCAGATTCTTGGAAACACATTAATTAGTTCACCCCTTCTTAATGGAAGCAGGTTGTGTACATGGACACCTAAAATTCCAAGGTTACTTTAGAAATTTTAAAAGGTTACTTTAGAAATTTCCTCTCTAGCCTAAAGGGCAAATATATTGAAAAGCCTTCAGAAATGTCACTAATCTTAAGTACATAAAAGTTCTCATTTGAAATTCTATCAAATTAGGGGATGGTGTTGCATGCATGAAGATAAGGTGGGTTAGGAAATATGTTTTGGAAACAGGGAAAGCAATCCATGAAATGGGCCTTCTTGCAAGAGAAAATCATCTGTTCCCTGGAAGGAAGGGGAAAATGACAAGAGAATTTTCATGGGGCTCTACAACTAAGAAAACCCTCAAACTGAGTAGTCTGGAATTTTCTTGATTTAGGATTGTTGGAATTTAAGATTGCTGGAAAAAATGCACAGAAAAACCACAGTGCAAGTGAGCACAGAGTGGATGAATACGTGGTTGTAATGTTGATATGCTAGTGCGGGAAATTCATAACAAGGGTTTCTGCCCCAGCCTGGTAATTCAGCTGGAGACAACCATGGAGACTAAAGGGGAAGATTATTAGGCATCAATGTAGAGAGACCACGAAAAAATGCCAGTATGATCTGTCAGTGCAAGTAGATATAGCAAGATATTAATGATATTGTACAAGGCACTGAGACATCGCAATGAGAATTATGTGGACATTGGCCATCTGTAATGGAGAAAGATGAAATAAACCTGTAACAAATGATGGTAGAGAAAAACAGAATGTACCTGGGAAATGCAAGGGGATGAACAGTCAGAGTTTCTGCTGAGAACACTGGGACCTGTGTCAGGAAAAAATTGGTCTTTGCTGGTTTAGACTGCCGCAGAATGATTTTGGACCACAGATAAAATAATGCAGTCAAAAGGTGAATGGTATTTCAGGATGGTGGCACAAAATGTTTTTGTCAGAGGTAGAGAAGGGGCAATATTATTACATGGAGTAAACATTAGACTATGTACTTAAAACAGAAATGGAGTAAGAAATCCAACACAAACAACAACAAAAAACCCACTTATACTCTTTAACCCCACTATACAATTATCATTAATAGTACCCTGTGTGGCTGGATATCAAGAAAAGAAGAGCTACAATCAGACTGGAGGAATCTTTTTTTGCCCAAGGGTAAATCGATGTGAACAAGAGATAAATAAATATATGCATGACATCTGTGTAGGCTCTCTAGCTACTGGAACAGGAGAATTACAGAAATTTGCTCTGTGGGGTAGAAGAAAAGGAGAAAAATCTTGGGCATAAAATTTCAAGCCATAAGTTTATGGCTTGAAATTAAAGCACAAGTTGCTTGCAATGCTACTGAGCTGACTATGAGAAGTCAGGGATGGATGCTGGAGAGTTATAGACCTCTCCCTTGGGGAAGAGACTGCAATTCCAAATAATCCTGGCAGTAGTGATCCAATTTTTTCTATATACTAAATGTTATGCTGTGATTCTCAATTAGTTCAGAGCTTCCTTTAACCTACTGTGGCCATATTTTCAATCCATATCAAAAAGAACTGTTATCAGTGATGTCAGAATTGGATCTATTACTAGATTTTAAATTTCTATTAAAGAATGCTATGATTTGTGTCATTTTGTTTGTTTGATTCTTTCTCTTCTTTTGCTCTGGAATGGGTTCTGGGATGAAAAATATTAATTTAGTTCCATATTGTCAAATATAACTTCAGTGTAAAGGCATTTCAAGGAGAGTGACAAGAGAATGAAAGAAGAAGATGAACAAAGGGAAAGAATGAATTTTTTTCCATCATCTCAAACTGTATTTTAGATCCCTGTCTTTACAAAATGTTCTTGGAAGTCTAGGAAAATAATTCATATACCATAATGAATATTATCAGCTTATTACCTAATTAACACTAATATTTTTGTAAAGGTTTAGAAAATGGAATTTTAATATAAAGTAATCAAAGAACCACAGGATTGATAACTTTCTCTCTGAAGCATCACTTTATTGCATTAGCAGGCCAGTTTTAGAACGGATGATTCAAAATCATGTCTCCTCTTACTTGATTTAAAAGAAGATCTCTGTTGCATTTCCTATTCTAAAAAATAGAAAACAATAAATAATTAGGAATAATATGCAGTATTATCTGAAAAATAAAAAGTTATTTTAGTGGAGGAGACAAACAAATACCCTTAATCTGTCACTTTAAGATTGCACAGTGAATAGCATACTTCTAGTAATTATTATGATTATCTGAAAAATTCTCCTTTTTGTCTCTGCTTTGTTGCAGGCTTTCTCAAAGAAAAGCCACTTATCTCTCAGGGCCACCATTTTCCCTGTGTTTAAAGGAAATAATATCATTCCTTGCCTTGCCAGGGTTGCTAAAAGGGCAAGTGTTTTAAAAATTGAAGCTCTTCAGCTGTGGTGTAGGAGCTGGGACATATAAATAAATAAGATCTGGTGCAGCAGACTCAGGTTCATGGCTGTGTAAAATGCTCATCTGTTGAGCAAACACATGTCTGGAGGGAATGAAGTGCAGTTGGATGATGTGATGGAAGAACTAGGGTGATAGATATCCATAACCAAGCATACTATCTCCATCTCTGAAAAAACAAGAAAAAAGAAATGTTTTAAACCCAGTCAGCCATCTAAATATTATGATGATATCATTATAGAGTCTGCACCCACTGACAAATGCAAGGCACTGTAGAAGCATAAAGCACTTCAAGTAAATAGCAACACAATTTTGTCAGAGTTGGAAAAGTTAATTCAGTTCTGGTCTTTTAATTTTTTTTTAATTGAATTGGTTTATAAGGTAAGAAATAATGCTCTTCAATTTATCTGGGGTACATCAGTTGACAATGGGAACTTTGAATGATGACAGAGCCTTGGATTTTGGATTAATATAATATTGTATTCATATAAGTAAAAATTCTTCCTGTAATATAGCCACCTTCAAAGGATGCAGTGGTTTCTGCTGTTTTTTTGAGCCCTGGGCCTGGCTTTTAGAGAGCTTTCAGTGTGATATTGCAAATATAACTTGGAAACCCAACACAAAATGGATTGACTGGTTTAATTTTTATAATNACCTTTTTTTGTACACGTTGTTTATCTTTAAGCTTTATGCTTCTGAAAATGAAGAAATCACTGTCCCACTGCCTTTCCATGGGTCCAACATATCTCGAGTGCTTCATGCATTGCTTGGGGAAAACTTCTGGGCTGAAGATCTGGAAGGCCCAGCCCTGGCTGGGTTCAAAATTTTGCTCCCCTTTCACATAATTTATTTTTAAACTCATTCTGATTTTCACTGCAGGGGTAGCCTCTCAAGAATTTTATCCAATTCTTTTCAGATAGCAATCATCTCACCCAAAAATCAGAGAGATCCTCTGGTCCCGCTTTAAACAAAAACCCACACTGCTGAAGTATCACAGCATCTCCCTAATTTTAGGTGTCTTGTATTGCCACATTCCAGAAATAGGGATTGCTTCGGAATGATTGGTTTATAATGCACTGGAGAACATGTGAAGAAGCAGTCAGATATTTTTTCTCCCTTTTGTTCATCTATGGCATCTAGCAAAGACAAGATACTAGTGTTAGCAGACTATGCAGAAGCCCTGTGATGGTGGTATGCTTCTCTTCTCTCCATCTACTTGGAATTGTCTCATTTAGTAAGTTTTAGCTCTGATAACAATCCTGCAGTCAGATGGATAATATTTCAGGAGTGCAATTGCCATTGTCATCTCAAGGAAAAAACAATCCTGACATTCAGTCTAAATTAAAAAGCAATACTTTTTAAAAGAAATTACAATTTATAAATAATCTTTATTTCTTTCCCTTTAGTGATTATTCCCTCTGTGTCTAATCCAAACACTTGTTTGCCCCTTCCAGGACTCCTAAGCAATATAGGCACATGTAGACTTTGGTGCCCTGACGGTCACGACGAAGGATTCATCTGGAATGATGAGAAGAACCAAGAACCTGTAGAACCTTCCTGGAGCCAGAGGAGAAGAGGGTGTTGAGTGATTGAGGAGCAGAAATGACCACACACACATACACTTTGCCGCTGCTGAAACAGCCAAAAGTCAGTGTCTGGCCAGGAAGGTGAGAGGGAATCCCTTGCCATGAACCTCCTACTATTAAAACAGCAGGTCACCAAACTGGTGGTAACAAGCAGAGTTCTTTACAGTCCCATTACCTGAGCATCTCAGCTTGTGCTTAAAGTTGTCTCAGCTCCTCCCTTTTTAGTAACCAGATATCAGTTTTAATATTTATTTATTTATTTTTTTATTTACTCTTCTCTCCCACAAAGACTAGTGATTGGTGAAGGAAGAGAAGATTAATTATCAAGGGAAAAAAAAAAGGAAGAAGAAAGGAAGTTCAGGAAAAAGATCTGAAGTGACAAAAAGGAAAGGTCCAAACCCCATTATTATGATGCATATTTTTGATGCCTTCTGTGTTATTTTGTTAGGAATGACCTAAAAATAAAATTTTTAATTTTGGTTTAATTGATGAGGTGTCTCAAGGAACAGGATGTAATTATAACAATTCTAGGTAATATATGTCAATATATATACAAGAATAGAGAAGTAACAGCAGCCCAGAATGGGCAGTCCTGTGTGGAAAAGGCACTCAGGGTGTTGGCATTTCCTACTTGAATATCTGTGGATGCTTGGTTTTGTTTTGTTTTCTTAAATAGAAGGAATAATTCATCTATTGAAGACCTGTCTTTTGGCCTTTGCTCCCCTGCAGCAGAAAACAAATGCCTCTTCCAGCTGCTTCGGTGGCACAGAGGCACAGGTGTTTCCTTTTCTGCATGGAGCTGGAAGGGAAGGAAAAGGACCATTAAAATATATAGCCAAAACATAAATAAACATCAGGAAGATGACTTAGTGGAACAGGGCTGGAGTTTGTCATATTTTGTTTTAGCTATCTCAAATATTATTTAGTTTAAACAGGCCATGGTTGTTCATTCAGCAGCTAATGAGTGGAAAACTGAAATGTTCTGTGAGACTGCCTCCAAAAGAGATGGGCAGTTTGGTTTTGGGGCATTCTCAAGAAACTCAAGGAAAAAAATCCAAAAAAACCTCTAAGTGCTTCTGCCCTGATAAATCTCAAAGGAACTTTAGACATTTTCAAAACCTGCATTTACGTTTCTCTTNACAGAGAAATATTTTCCTGAATAATGTGTGTTTAGGATCCTATAAGTGCTAAAAATACACCCACCCAGAACTCCAACCCAGTCACTAAACAAATTAAAACCCAACCAAACAAAAGATATCCGCAAACAAACAAGAAACACAGGGAAACCATGACAAAAATATGACTTCTTTGAGGGAGTTTTGTATGACCTTTTTTTGTACACGTTGTTTATCTTTAAGCTTTATGCTTCTGAAAATGAAGAAATCACTGTCCCACTGCCTTTCCATGGGTCCAACATATCTCGAGTGCTTCATGCATTGCTTGGGGAAAAC
>WBMY01016833.1:0-10785 GCA_013397315.1 Donacobius atricapilla
TATATATGTACATATGTATGTATAAATGTCAGTACTCATGAATTTAAGCCATCATTTTCCTTACTATTCCTTCCTCATTTAAAAATGTCACTTTCCTGAATTTTGCTGAGAAATTAATTCTAGGAAAATAGCTGTGAATGTGTCCTGTAAGATGAACATGGGTAATGTCAGAGAAAATGAAAAGAGTGTTTAGGGGTATAATGTTAAAAGCTAACAGATTATCTAAATTGTAAGTAACATACATGTAGCATTTTGCCCCTTAACTTCGGGAACCTTAATTTTTTTTCTGGGAATTTAACTTTAGATGATATCAGGTGTTAATCTCCATAGAGCTCCTCTACCGAATAGAATTGATGCATAATGCATAAATCCACCATTTGTTGTATTTAAATTTTAGCGCAATGTTTCATGTGCAAATATTTTCTACATGTGTGGGTCTATCACTCTTTTTATAAGATAGTACCATATACATGTAGTGTTCTCTAGCTTAACAAATAATGATAAGTATTTTATCTTTACTGCTTAAAATTCTACAGGTTTTGTCCTCATACAGTAACATGATGTTCTTAACTAGTTGGTATTTGTATTGATGTTTGTAATTTACATGAGTAGTTTAGTGTGTTAACAGGTGTTCACTTAAGAGGGCTCACTTGTATTTTACCATATGCTTTGTTTGCTTGCAAAGAAGAGGGATCCTTCAAATAGTATCATGACTTTTGTTTGTCATTTTGCAAAACTATTTGTTTAATTACTTATAAATCTTTAAAAGCATGCTTAAATTGAATAAACACAAATCTATAACTTTGAATGTCAGTTCAGGTATGTCTATTTATTTTTTATCTGTGAATTAACTTGTAGGAAGTATGGTAATTTACAGCAGATGATGTGATTGCATATACTTGTAACATTTGCCATATGGTCAGGCAATGAAGGCTGTCATCTCGTTATTACTGAATGACAAACATCATGTTAAAATAATAACACACAGAATAAGAAGTGCTCACATTCATTTATCTTAAGGTAGAGTGAGTAATTGAAATAATATGAATGCTACCATCTGAAATGTCACAGTTTATGCTTGCTTATCATCTGTATTTCAGAACTATAATTTTGTTTGCCAGGTACTACATAATTTTTATCTCTGTGGATATACAGTGTTATGATGGTACCTTAGGGATAGGTGTAGAAGCTATTCATTGTTTATTTCCTTCCAGCTGTCATACATGACTTTAAGTGCTACTGAGTGCAAAAGGTTGCTTTAAAGAACTGAGAAAACAGTAGCAGAACCTCAGTTTCAGAAGGTGATTGACGAAAGATTTTGGCCTAACACGTCACTGAGGTAGAAAGTACAAACTGATTTTAATCATAATCCTTTGTTTCACTAAAGCATGTGAAAAAAAATCCCTTTTATTTCTAATTTCACCCAATAACTTTATTTAGCCATAATGCATTGTCTCTTCATATTAAAGATTTCCTATCAAACTCACAAATTCAGTATCCAATTCACTAATGCATATGAAGTTTGAGCAGCTCTTGTACTAATTTGCCCTGTACATCAAGAGCTCTCATTTATCTGAATTATATCTGTAGTACCCACTTTGTGAATCATTTCATAAATTTAAATTAGTTTAACAGCATTCACAAAAATGTTGTTGTAAAAACCTTTAAGTAGAAACCTACAGAAATACTATGGTTTCAATACTTTCAGTGTCAAAGATAGTTCTGACATTTTGTATTGCTACAAAGAGTGGGAACTGGCCAGTGTTTTACAAGGTTGGGAGTTCGTGTTAGCCATGCACATGCTAGTATGGCTCCTGGAAAAATAGTCTTTCCTAACAATGTACAGAGAAACCTAGAATCCCTGATACTTCCCTTAGTGAAAGAGTGAGGATGGAGCTTGGACAAAACCAGCCAAAAATACTTCTCCAAGTATTGGAGTAAGTGGTTACTGAGCATAAAACTTTCTCTGATGCCCTTTTCAGGCTTCTGGGGTTATCTCATAGACTAAATAATAATTTTAGTATCTGCTAAAATTAGGATTGCCCCTTATTTCTGGAAATTGTCCTTTATGTGGATATTCCAGAACATCATAGAGAATTGGTTTATTGTTAATGGACTCCAATAACCATAAACCTCAAAGGACTTTAAAAGCAAAACATAGGAAGAATGCTTCCTCAAAATTTTTGTGAGAAATTTGTAAAATTAATCTCCTAATTGACACATGATAGATTTTCCCTTTCTGTGAATAGAAAACATATGCTAGCTTCCATATTTTTAGGTGCCGAGTTTCTGATATTTCTTGCTAGGATTCATTTGGGGTTTTTTAAAAGATCAAATTAATGCATTTTTTTTTCTGTATTTATGACACTTGAAAGAACTTGTTGCTTCACATAGCTAGTGCAAAATTGTCCATATTTAAAAGTAGTAATCCTTCTGAAAATGTTTTTTTAAATTCAATTAGCATGTATAACCAAATCAGTAACAAGCTCAAGATGCACCAGGAAGATTCATTAGCATGGCATACTTAAACTTCTGTGTCATTTTGCCTGGAATTTTAAGTTCTTTTACCATCTGCCCTTTGTTCAACAGCTGTATTATTGCAGCCAAAATGTTTTCATCTGCAATACATTAAAATTAGTTTTAAATTAAGGACTACAGATAGCTTTTGTCCTTACTCTTCATGCAATATTATTGTCATGTAATAAATGTTGGGGGTTTTTCAAGACAGGCTGAAATATTGTGAAGGCTGAAATTGCTTTATTTAGGTACAGCAACTAGAAAGAGGCTTCAAAGCTATTGAAGGGGAATTAAAGAAACAGAAAGAAGTAAATAAAGACTTACTGAATGAGAAAATTTATTTGAAAAAAGCTTTAAAAGTGCAAAAGGAAGATGCAGACACAAGAAAAAGAGAACTGAAAACACTACTTAAGAGGATTTGTGAAGTAAAAAAAGAAAAAGCAGAACTTCAGTTAGTGATTGATGAGAAGGAAAAAGAAACTGCCTCTTTGAAGAAGCAAGTGACAGAAGCTAACAGGTTGAGAAATGAAAGTGAAGATTTGCTGAGTCAAGTGCAGGAGCAGAAGTGTTTGACGGATAAAGCAAAGCAGTGGCAATCTCTGGGCAATGTAATTGCAAGATAACAGGTACCAAGGTTAAATTACAAATAGACGAGAAAAAGAGCTCTTTGGGACATCATGGAGCTTTTCTCAAACAGTCCATCAAGGTTATGAGTAATGTATTTGAGAACTTCAGTAAGGACGGCTGGGAGGATGTGAGTAAAAGCAGGTATGGCTCTCATTAACTTAGCCTGTAGAGGGGACACTGTGCATATGTAAAACACTAGCAAATGAAGATTGAATTTCAACTACTGTTGATTTGGTATTCAAAAAAAATACTGTCAGATCCTTTGAAATATCTTGGGAGGTCTTGTTCTGAGCTTATTGACTGAAATTTGCATGTGAAATTAGCCACAACTGCATGAGTATTTGAATAGGTGCCAGGAAACCCAAAAGAAGGCAATGCTTGATTTCTTCCAGTGATGCTATTTTCATGCAGTCATGAGGCTTGAAATTGACAGTTTGGCAGGTTGATTTAATTTGCTGGCCTTTTGCATATTCACCACTGACAGCTAAGGATTCCCAGGCAAGCCTAGTAAGTCGGTTTAGTTATCTTGTGACATGCCGACCCGGGAGGAGAAACATTTTTTCCCCCTAATTTAGTTAGATAAATTTTGAATGACCCATTTCAGCTTGATAGCAGATGTCTACAAGCTGTTTAACATCCTTTAAATTAAGAACCATCCACTCTAATTATTTCATGTATGTTTTATGCAGTCATTGTACTAACTTTAATTGAATGATGGTTAAAAATCCATTCTTTAAAGGTGATGGTTGCCACATACAATCCCACTCATGAATCAAAAAGCCCTCAGAAAATTCCGCTGGTAAACATCACATAAACAATAAGAATTTTTGCGTCTCCTTATTACGTCCCCATATACTTGAGGAGGGAGCAGTAAGCCACTAGGTAAATGGTTCACACACCTTGTCGTCCAGGACTTTGTTCAAAGAAACAAGCAAAGAAAGCTTGAGAGCCCGTATGTACCCAAATACAAGAGACATGGGAAAAGAGTAAAGAAAATGGAATTGTCTTCACAGGCTTTGTAGTGGCTGTATGTGTCATATGGAGCAAATCAATAGTGGCAAATGAAGCCTTTCTACTACTCCCCATGCAAAATAGGGGGTTCCTGAACGCAGTATCTTGAGGGAGAGAACAAATTAAGAACCTTGTAATCTGTCAGTTGTTATGATTAATGTAAAGCTTGTTTGTTTTTATGTATAATTAAATATTGCAGATCTGATTTTAATAGAAAACATACATGTTTGCTCATATGGAAACATGTATGCATGTTATAATTAATATTCAATTTGCTATGTTGTTCTCTTTAGGAAAAAATTGAGCAAGTACATTGTCATTCCATTTTAAGTGTGAAATGAAAAGTAATTGCATAGCTTCACTTGTGGCTAGCTATAAATACTGCTTTTAATAACTGTACAAATGTTGGGTTAGGGGATTCTTGTCATAGAACATTTTTGAAAGTGAAGTTTCAAGGTATCATTCTCAACAACTTAGGGAAGTATCTTCATTTAGTTTCCTCTTCTGCTTATTAATGAATACCATTCTTTATCACTCATAGCTGGCTCTGAGTTTCTTAATGCAAGCTTTCCATTTGCTAAAGGAATATTGCTTAAAGTGGGTGAGGGAAATGTGTATGTAGTTAGAAATATCTCCATGGCTATACTATAGCCCCTTTAAACCACTGCATTGATTTCTGTTCTCATCAGTCAGTAAGACATACCAATGTGTCAGGACAGGTTTTGAAAAGTATAAACATGTTTATATGTGAACTCTTTTCATCAGTTTGAGGCCTTTTCTCTGGTTAAGTAAACTGCATGTCTAAACCATTGATTTTTATGATGGTGTAACTTAATTTGAACTCAGTTATGCTGTTTTAAATACCTTGGTTTAAAAAGTAATAAATCAAACTAGCCTTCCGTCAAGGGATACCTTCACAAATCTGCTCACACAAATGATGATAAATAGCCACTGATGTTATAGAAAAGGATATCTTCAAGACTTCATGTTTTAAAGTAGACTTCCCTGAATATAAGAAAGCAAATTATAATGTGGAGAAAGGCAGTGAAAAATTGGAAGTTAGGAGAACACTGAGTGCAATTCTAAGAAAAAATTGTAAGAAGATTTAAAGTTTCAGGTTTTTAAAGGTCCAGTTTGTCTGCATGGCACGAATCTCAGTGAAAGGATTAACAGGTTTACAGAATTTAAGAGCATTTCAAATGGGTGCTAAATAGAGCTTTCACTGAAGTGTGATTTCTGAGTTTGTCTCAGTCAACACTACAAATAAAGTTGAATTGAAACAAAATGTTATTTAGTATTGTGCATTTACTTGTTATATTATAAAATGTGAAAATGAAGGAAAACATAAATTTAGTAGTTTATGAGCCATTCACAAACTAGAAGTACAATCAAGTATTTCACTTCTGTGGATTGTCACAAAAATTGCCCTTAAAAAGCAGCTGAAGTCTCAGGCCTCTCTGTGTTGTAGGGTGAGATTGCATTTGACAGAGTGAAACTTGATAAAATAAATTCAGAGATAAATTTTTGTTTTACTGTATTTGTAAAGTGTGTGTAGAATAAGTCAATTTCTCATTTGCATTTTATATTATTTTCTTTCTTGCATGGGTTTATTTCTATGTGCTTATTATGCATTGACTCTGGAACATTTAATATTTAGCTGAATTTTGGTGAGGTTTGTTTTGTTTTGTTTTTGTTTGGTTTGTTTTTGTTTTCCTGCATGTGCTGCTTTAGTGGCTCTTAAATACCAACTTCTGAAAGTTTAGAAATACTGATTACGAAGACAGTGCAAAACATTGATCCACTGCCAGACAGAAGTAAACAAGAAGAAAAACAGCCTGGCAATGTGGTGCATTTAGAAGTCCAAAATGAGCAAAATAATAAAAAGGTGTGTAATAGAACTTGTTTTGTTCTCCAGGGTGGAGCTTTGCAGTTCAATATTAGCACTGCTTTCCCCTCTTAATTAGTTGGACTCTCAATATAGAAGTGAAAGCCTGCTTCCAGATATTCAGTGGGTGGATTCATTATATTTTAGAATATTTTCTGAACAGTAAGTCTGCTGTCATGGATTGACCCTTGCTAGATGCCAGGTATCCACCAAAGCCTCTTATTCACTCCGCTCCTCAGCTGGACCATGGAGAGAAAATATAACGAAGGGTTCATGGGCTGAGAAAGGGATACAGAGAGATCACTCATCAAATACTGCCATGGGCAAAACAAACTTGAATTAGTCAGATAAATTGCATTTTTTACTAACAAAATCAGAGGAGGATAATGAGAAATAAAAGAAGACCTTAAAAAAAGCTTCCCCTGCCCCTCCATCGTTCCCAGCTCAGCCTTCGTCCCCCCACAGCGCATGGAGACAGGGAATGGGGGTTATGGTCAGTTCATCACATGTTGTTTCTCCTGCTACTCAGGAAGGGGACTCCTTCCCCTGTTCCAGTGTGGGGTCCCTCCCACAGGAGACAGTTCTCCATGAACTTCTCCAATGTGAGTCCATCCCATGGGCAGCAGTCCTCCACAAACTGCTGCAAGGTGGGTCACTCCTCCATGGGCTGCAGTCCTTCAGGACAGGCTGCTCCAGCGTGGCTCCCCANCCAAATATATCGATAGAAGTTTTTGGACAGGAATGTAATAGATGATTTAAAAACGTGAAGCTGTTGTAAGGTAGTGGTGCTGTCTCACAGTCCAGACAAAGAATGCCACAGACATCCCATTAAGCTTCCTCTCAGTCAGAAGCACTGTACAGAACAGGCTGACCTAACCCATGGCAGGGAGACAACAACACTCCTCTCTCCCTCCCTTCTAGCCAAATGGTGTGCTACTAATCAAGCATAAACTTCACTCAGTTAATTTGTTGTGCACTGGATGAGTTGCTCCGTCTTAGAAAGTTGCTTTTAATTCTCTTATTGTCCAGGAGATTCTGTCTTGAGAACAGTATGTTTTCAGCCTCTTCTTAGCCTATTTACATTCATTGTCTGGGATTTGAACGGCTTGTCTCATTGCTAACATCTACATGCTATTTTCTCACAGAGGAGGGCCAGCTGGTTGTGTCTCGGGTCTTTAGAGACTCCATACAACCTGTAACAGATGACTCATTCTTGGACTTTTTTACAGTGTCTAATCGATTTTCCCTGCTGTGTTTGTCCAAATAAATCACTTCATGGAATTTTAAACATAAGCAGATATTATTTCTTAGTTCAAGAAACAGAATACTGAAACACTGAACAATTTGCTGCTTTTAGATAACTAGTTTGAAATTCAGTATTTTGAATGGTGATATAAGAGAGTTTGAAAACAAAATTATGTTTTTCATTTTCCAAAATTTTAAAGCAAATACAAACTTTCTGGTCTTGTTACATATTCTTGATTGTGTTATTTCATCAATACATTTTTGTCAAACAAACTGAAAAAAAGGGAAAATTCTTATCCATTTATCTGTTGATAGCAATACATAGTATGAGTATGTGCATGTGTTATAGATGAAAATCTGACAGGAGTGTGCTGCTCCTGGTAATCTCCTGCTACTCCTGAGTGAGGACATACAAGGCAGAGAATCCAAGAGACTCTGTCCTCTCTTGATTGGTAGTGTAGCACAGCCGCTACCATTTCTGTAGTTTTTTACGTTCTATTCTTACTTGAGAAGATAGATGCATTCTGATAGACATTTGTAATGGACTGGTGGAACTGAAGCAGACTCAGGAATTTTCCAGAGAGCCCTAAGTAGTTAACTATTATGCTTCAACAGAACTCCCCTATTGCAGGAAGAGTATTTGAAAACATGGTTTGTGAGTGTGGAAGAAAATATTGCACAAATGTTCAGCATTAACGGCTGGGAACACCAATTTCAACAGATTTTTTGAATCCATCCAGAGGATTTAAGGGCCCAACTGCTGGATCATGGTATTCTCATATGAAAGGAGGCTAAAGAACTCTCCTAAGTCTTGGGCTGTGCAAGGGGTTGGAGATGAGACCATTTATGATACAAGGACTTGGTCAGTTTTTCCTCACCTGGTAGGAATATATAATACCCTGTGCAGTAGCAGCAAAGTTACTGGAACTCTCTTACAACTCATACATTTATTAGAGCTGTGGCCTAGAGTGGAGATCTTGGCTCGTCATCTGCTGAGAGCTCAGTTCTTGGTCTTTCAGGTCGTGTGCTGATTGTACTCATCTAGAATTCATGGCTAAGATGTCCTGCGATGTCAGTCGTTTGTTCAGTGCAATTAGCAGACAATGTGTTGCTCTTTTAAATTTGCTTAACAGCTATTTTAGATATGAATATTCCCAGAAGTATGTTGCATGATATGACAAAGAAGTTGCAATCAGAAGACTTAAAAAATTGGAGAAATGTTGCAGTATTCTTCATCAGAAGTGTTTAAATATACACTGAGTATTTAATACCCAGTAATTTAGTACACAAACTCACTGATAAGCTGTTACAAGATTTGCTTGTTTGAATTTGTATGTCTAGTTTCAGATATTTAGCTCATTATTTTAAGGTGAAATTCTCATATAATAAATGACTGTGTAAGAGCATCTTTTCATACAGTTAAAGTAAGTTTTTACTAAGTCTACGTAGTGAATCTACTGACTGAAATGAGGTTTTTCATTACTTTTTATTCATGTTTGTCCCTTGTAGCCAACATAGCCAGTGAAACAAATGAAATGTATTTTGGTTTAGACCTTAAAAAACCCCAGCCTGTTAACAAGACAATGAAGCTTTTATTTTTGATAATCTTGATCAGAAATTTGAGACACATGTAACTTCCAAGTCCTTGTTGATTTTGCATTGTTGGCAAATCAGAAAAAGTGCAACATGGAGTGTTTATAGGTCAACTGTTTTAAATGTTGTATGTTTTTAAGGTCAGCTCTTAACTTACCAGTTTACTTACTGAGAAATATTTTAGATATTGCAAGAGTGTTTTGAAAGGCCAAAACAAAATCATAAATCTTGTTATTTATGATGATTTTGTCCATGTAGTAACATGCCATTTTATGTTCAGTGAACAGAGCAAAAGGGAGAAATATCACTGTCCAGAGGCCAGGCTACTCTGTTACTTTACTACAGGAAAAAAATAAGTCACTGCAGAGCAGATAGCTGTTTTACAGAGTGAAAAAAGACAGCAGTGGCTTCCATTAAGAATGTTAAAGAAAGGAACAAAAAATTAACAAGTCAGCTACATTTGGCTGATCAGAGACTTCAAGTTAATAAACTGACCATAGAGGTAACATACTGTTCATTATAGTGTCTTGCAATGTTCACCTTAATTCTACTGCAATTCTTTGAAATTTTGATTTTTGTATTTTAATTTATTATAGTCAAAATTATGAAATATTATATATTACCATGCTTTGTGTGGGTCAGTTATTATGTACTAATGATATTGAGGCTAGTGTATCAACACAATTCATTTATCCTCTTGAAAATAAAGTGGTCTTCATGCTGATATTTTTCATGTATTCAAGTGACTGAGATACGTTTCACTTTTAGCCTGTGATGTGCAAACCTTCCTGAGAATCTGACCAGTTCAGAACTAGTGCCTGTTCATCTGTGAAGAACAGGCACTCTCTCCTTACACCCCAAGACAACTAGAATTTTCTTCCAAAGCGGGCTCAGATCAATTCCATATCTATTTAATCCCATCTTTCTCTGTTAAGGTGAAAAGACAAAAAAGTTTATGGAAAAAAAGACTAGTAAAGTATTTAGTTAACAGCCCAAAGACACAAACTTTCTTTTCTGCTTCAGTCTTCATTCCTACTTAATCCTTTTCCATAATATTACTCCTTTCTGGTTTTCCCCATTCTCATGTATATATGTATTTTGAGTTAATCTATATGCAGCTCCTCAGCTGGAATTCCTTTCTCTTCATACTGTAGTGATTGGCCTGCCCTTTATAGAGCTGAATCAACAAACACTTATGCAGTAATTGTCTCCTGTTGGTCACACACACATCCTGCTTCCAGAATTATAGTGCTACAACAGATGGACTTGCTGGAAGGAGGCAGACATTAAAAAAGAAATCAAATCCCCTCCCCCTCAAAGTTCTCTGTGTTTTTGTCTTTGCACAGAAGGCAGAAGCAGTGTCAGGAGCAGCACTTTTCACTTTCTTAGGACTAGGGAACTGCTAATTTCTAGAGGAGGGAAAACTTCATTTCTGTTACTCATTTTGCATAACTATATATGTGTAATGAATTGTTTGAAAAGAGTTTCCAAGGTCATTGGAACCAATAAAGATCTGCCTATCTTGCAAACAGTATCATAATATAATGTTTCATGGACAGTATAAACTTCACAGGGAACTATATGTGTAATTTAGCTAAAATGTTCTGATTTCTCAGACATCTTCATGATTTGCCTTCCAAGAAGACTACTCCTTAGGTGTTCATAGAAGAGCAATATGAGAAGTAAAATAGAANCTATCACTCCGTTTGTCTGGAGGAGTTTTTTAAAAACGGTTGCTGGTCTATTTAAAGGGTGGTGCATTCTAAGCAAAAATAAATAAAGGGTGTTTCAGATACTCAAGGAAAAAATCTTTATTAGGCATGCACATTTTTTTCCTTCTCAGCAAACGATTCAAATTCCCTTTCTTACAACTAATTCCTCTTCAGGTGCCATACTAGTGCTACCGA
>WBMY01016833.1:13292-52531 GCA_013397315.1 Donacobius atricapilla
CTGTTCCCAAAAAAACATTAGGAGAATCATGATTTCTCTCCTCTTCTTTAGAATCATATAGATAATCTTCTCCTAACTACTTCTAATAAGAGTAGTTTAGGTTAATTTATGGGAACTGTAATCTTTGGATCCAGTACTCCAAAAGAAGTAAACAAGGGGTCTCAGAAATACTTAAAAATCAACCCAGCAAATTTTCTATTCTACTTTTTCTTTAGATGCAACAGAAGTTGAAAGGTTAACCAGAAGGGATAATCCTATGAAAAACCAGGATATTCCAGTATATACTGCTGACCTCTCTGGAGTTTGCAAATGCAATCCAAGACAGCAGAGATTTACCTAATAATTGAACTAAACTATGTATCAGCATAAGACTGATTTTTTTCTCAAAAGTAGATTGAGAAATTCTGGTTTTTACTTCTGATATCACACTGCTTTTATCCTTGTTTATGTGTGTCCTGAAATTATCTCTTTGCAGGCATGGTATATAGTTAAAAGCTCAAAACACACTCCCAGTCTATGTGTTCTTGAGAAAGACTCATAGTGTTCCAGACCTGGGCAGGAACATTATCTGTAGGCAGGAAAAATTGTCAGTAATGTACTTCAAACCTCAATTTTTTGGAATTTAATTTTAATTTCTGGGCCCTACTGATAATTTTTGACGGTTTTGGATTGACAGTATTGAGAAGAATAGGTTCTGCTTTGTTGTAGTTTTATTAAAGCTTTGCTGAACCTAATAAATCGAAAATCAAGGTATGCAGTCATACTTACAAAGGCTGGGAACAGAGACAGAAAATTCTCTATGACCTCTGAGGCTAGAATTCACCTTTTTCAAGTCCTACTCTAAATTCTACCTGGAATGAAAGTCAGCTAGTCAAATCTGTTTGTTCAAACAGTATGATTACTTAATGGGGAAATCTGTTATGCTGCCTGTGACCACTGACACAGTATTGCTCCTTAAGTTGACTTGGAAATAAAATAAGGAATAGCCAAGGCTGAACATGAAAGTAACTTAGCTTTTAAAATGCATCTACACCAAAATGTTTTAATAATTTTGATACGTTGCTGCATCAAATAACTACAGCAACCTGAAGTCAGTTTTGTTAACAGCTCTATATGTAAAATATATTTTTCATGAAACTGTCCTGTCATTATGAAACAAATATAAAGCTAAATACTTTTTACAGTTTGAATTGATATTTGAAGAAAAATTGCAATAGACCTGTTGCATTATTGATGAATAGCATTTAAAGTACATTGCATGTAGGAATTGAGTCTCATTTGTAAATGAAAACAGTTGGCATGAACTAGGACTACAGGACTTATGCTCCTGTCAAAATGAAATAAGATAGGTATATTCTAGAAAAAATATATTATGAATAAAAAATTGTTAAAACTACATGAAGTTCAAAGAATATATTTACAATCAATACAATTTATATTGCTGTATCATGTAGAAATACTAAAAAAGCATTCTTCTGTATTAGAAGAAAGAACCTGTGTCAAAAGAATTAGCATGTTATTGCAGTGTTACCAACAGAGGCTGTACACATATCCATAAGTATAGCTAATATAACTATATCCTGTATAGTATGGGATAATATATATAATATAGTAATTGAACAGACATTTAGATGATATCACATACTTGTATATATGTATATATATAGAAATAAAATCCAGAAAATATCCCATAATTTTTGTTATTAATTTCATGTGATATGACTTTTTTTATTCACATTCTCTATGATTTGATCAAACTTTCCTTTGCATTGGCTCTTACTATTGGAAAAAAACCGTGGACCAAAATAAAACTCAATTTGCATTTTTTTCCTGTAAAAAAATTCCCAAATAAGATACAAATTGAGACCTGGAAAAGCTCAACATATACTATCATAATAGGATTTCCTTTTGTGTTCACTGGAGTGTTTTTATTGAATTCACTGTGATCCGCTCATTGATTAAAGTTAAGCATAAAGGTACACTGGATTCTTGAACCTTCTCTACCATGTAGAGAAAGAGGTAAAAAAATAATCTGTTAAACTGCTCTACTCTGTGTAAAGTTCTACATAATATATGGTTTTGTCAGAGGATATTTGTTCACCTTTAAATCTCACACAAAGAAAGTCACTGATTTGGGAATAATTATTCATCTGTTGCTAAGAGATTACATTTCAGATCTGGCAGATTAGATTTTCTAAAAGATCATCACAGAAAACCAGTTTGCATTGCAATTGGACCAGTAAAGATATAGAACATGAGATTGGTGGAGCTGAGTGCTTAGTATTGTTAGCAAGGTACATATGTGGACTACGAGAATTGGTAAAACACAGTTCTTTATTTGAGGAGTTGGATGAATAGGGTCATGAGCTTACAAAAGTAGCTCTGTGACTTGAAAGTATCAAAAGTTTTATAAGCACATTGACTCATTTTTGTTGTGTACTTCTGTGCAACAGTCATTGCTTATTGAAATGTAAATATTAAATAAAATCTCAAAATTGTCTGCAGCATACTTGGTTTTACCTAGTATTTGGATTGGAGTGAAGCATTGCTACATGGAACACAATGGAGACACAATGTCTCAATTCATGCCTTAAGGTTAAATTTGTGGATGTAAGTGGCACTAATTCATTTTCACTAACTCAGAATCTCATGTACCATGAAATTAATTTTTCAGTTGATCCCTCACATGAATGATAACATTATTTTTTTACCAGGGTAATGGTTTGCATCTTACATATCTATTATATTTGGATATACTGTGAAATAAATGACCATCTTTTTGCTTTTTGTTTTAGAAGTAAAATCTTTCAATCATTTTTTCAAAATTAGTGGCAATGTAAAAAATCCAAGTCAGTGCAATAGGATGTGTTCAGTCATTGACAACTACTTTTAAGCTTTTGATCATCCACCAGAGTCTGATTGTAGAGTATGGATTGTTATGATCTCAGAGTTTTTTTAATGAGCAGATCATTACATCATAATGAAAACCAATACGTTGCTTGAGTTTCATACTGAGTGAAGCTGAATGGCTGTCTCCTGGGAACCAGGGACTCTAAAGAAAAATGAGAGTCCTAGGAGGTAATGCTGAGCATGACCTCCCATTGCCATTTTAAAAATGCAGTACTCATCTGTATAAACTGGAGTCTGTACAAGAGGAGCAGAAAGAATATGTTTTCTTTTACTGGCATAATTTGTCTGGTCTCAGAATGACTAACGTGTGTAGTTCTAACACAGAGACTATGAGAAGGAAATAATATTAATTTCAAAAACATTTGAAGACTTAAGAGAATTTGAAAATACGATGTTCCAGAGAACAATGTGAGGTTTTCGGAGAGCAGATTAACGGGTAACTCAAGTTTAAATATTTAAGAAAAAGAAATCTTGTAGAGTCCTCAGTCTAGCAAAGGAAGGCTGAAAAAATAGCAAAGATAGAAACATACCAGATATGAGCTCCGTAATTTTTAGGTGACTGTAATTGACTACTGTCAGTTGGAGTCAGACACCTGCAGTGATTTTGGCCGACTGATCTAAAAAGGAAGAATTAGCAAGAAATCAGCTGCTTGGGGTTAGTTGTGGGCAGATTCTTCATTAAAGGAATGAAAAAAAATGTTGGGTCTGTAGGATGCATGAAAAAGTAACAGAAAGAGAGATTATTTGTTTGATGGCATGAGCTTAATTAATGGGAAGTATAAACAGGAAGGTAAACTCTCAACTTCAGTAACACTGTTCAGAAAAAGTGCGTTTACATCACAGAGCTTAGCTTGGCAACAGTATTTTTTAAATTAATGCTAAAATGAGTTTAGTGCTGCAGAAAAGAGACGTAAACATGGATGATAAATTTAAGGTAAGTCAAACCACTTGTTCTTAAGGATCTACCTGATGCTAAGCAGAAGCATTCAAACATCAGGTTATAAGGAAGAGAAATTCTGAGGCAGAGAAAGAAGCCATCACCACTGAAGATGTACATATATAAAGTCATGGCACAGGGAAGACAGGTATTGAAATGAAGGAAGTAACCCAAAGGAAATGCTAGTTCCATGGTGTGCAAACAGGAGCATTTAAAGATCTTTAGTCTTAAGCCGAAGATATGCAGAGAAGGAAAAATGGCTCTTGTGTGTTATGTACAAAGAATTTAGGATTATGTTAGTCCTGTAAAACCCTCAGAGCTGAGAGAAGATTGAAGCTACTTGATTTAGGTAGTATGTAAGCTGGTAAAGGAAAATGTAGAAAAGAAAAGATAAATTATGATTTTTTTAATATGTACTTTACATTTTACCAGGAGGATTAAGCATAAGGGAGTATGTTTTTAGTGAGGTAGCCATGACATTTTTAAGGAGAAGCTTTTTATATTAATTGGGGGCATAGAGAAAGTTTAATCTTTTTTTCTTTTTTTTTTTTTTTTTAGCTTTTATAATAAGTATTATAACGGATGGGGAAATACAGAGTGCACCTCATATGTACACTCTAAAGGTGTGGAACAGAAATATTTTACTGTCATTTTAACAATTCCATTTTAACTAGANATATAAACTTTGGCAGGAAAAAAAAAAAAAAAACCAACTGAATTTCCTATGAGAAAAATGAGGGAGAGGCATTATAATAAAAAGTGATTTCAATTAAAAATCTACAGGTGCTGCACTTACTTGAAAATTTTACAATGTCACCAGAAGACAAAGTTACATACAAGAAAGTCTAAGTGGTAGGAGTCATAAAATTTTGTTGTTACTTTAGGAAAGCCTATATTGAGGACTGAAACTACAGGTAGTATATGATGATTGACAGTCTCGAGACTTCTATTTTGAGTAGTTACTCTGAAGAGGATAAAAGCATATTTTCAATGAATATCATTTTGATCAGAAGGCATTATATATAGCTTAGCATGCATTTTATTGCAGCCCACTGTCACAGATACTGCTGTGTACAGTTCAAAATGTCCTTTTATTTTCTTCAGAATTCCTCCAAAGACTGTGAATATTGGATTTTCATGTGTTTTTTATATTTCCGTCAGGCATCATAAAAGTTTAGTTTCATTTCTGTTATTCAGCTGCTGCTTTGTGTTATCTGTGACATTCTTCATAAATAGGAGTTAAAAACTTTTTTATATATACAAATACGTATTTTCCTATTTACATATACTCAGCTGTGTGTCTCTAGATTTTTCTTTACAATAGCAGCTTTTATAGTAGACATCATGTGTACAGTATTCATTTTATATGTCAGATCCTCGAGGGCCATGGCTTTTGCCAGATGAAGCACTTCTGATTTTGAGGCTGATGAAATGCAGTGCTATTATTGATCTGTGCATGACACAGCCAGTCTCTCTGCTGGCAGAGTGTAGCAACATTTATCCAGGAATTTATGAAATGTCACTCGGATCGTGTTCGTAAGGTAAACTGTGCAAAATCCAGGATTCAAGCTGAGAATCCATGAGGAATTGGACGTGACTCTCTTACTCCTTCATCCTATCTTCTAGGTCAGCCAAGTGGTATTTGTTAAAACAACGTCTGTGTTTTGTATTAGGTGTGAAGAAAGTATGGTTATCACTAGGAACACCATGTACACTGTAGTCATACTGCTCGTTTTCTCAGGTTTTTAAGTCACTTGGGAGAACAAGATTTTAAGTCAGTGAAAGTGATCTAAGCATTGCTAGTGTATAATTTTTTAATTTGTAGCAAGTGGATGATTCCTCTACAGCTGCAAGCAGGAAACTCTATTTAGATTTTCTAAAGAAATTTAATTTTCCTTACTTTATTTTGCATGTAGAGATGTGTGGCAATTCGTGTTTGTCAGTACGATTTTATGAAGTAATAGTGATCGGAAAGGTTGTGTGACAGTGTCTGCAGGTAAAACTGTCATAATATTGATAATTTCATATTTTCTTTCTTTATGAATATGATTGAGAATGGCTGCACATTTGTGTTAGGATCAGAAGCAGGGCATTTTAAAAATACTGAAAACAAAGGTATGTACTAAACACCCAAACTTTCCTGTACTATTCCTCTATTTGTCACTTTTCTAGACATTTTTGTAGATGGTGTTTTTTCAGTTTAAAAAATTGTTTTCAGGTATAAAAATAGACACAAAAAGCTGTAGTTCTAAATTTGCTTTTTTCTTTCCAAAGCAGTTATAATAGTAACAATTTTAAAGTTAGCCATGAGGAAAAATATTTATATTTGCTAACATTTTTTAATTTTAAACATTAAGCTATTTTTTATAAGTCTTGTATTTAATTTAAAAATCAGTTATTAGTTAAAGTAAGAAGAACTTCTGTTGAATGAAGGTTCTGAGTTAGGCTGTTGGGATTTTTTTCCAAAGCTAGCAAGGATTTTCTTTAATTTTTCAAAAATAATTTCTGTAGTTTGAATCCCAAAGGACAAAATCAAGATTTAATTGAAACAGCACTCGTGATGACCACGGAAATGTTCTTGATATCTAATTTTTCAAATGTTTTTCCAACATTTATACATAAGCAGTCAACCTGGAGGGGAGTTGTTGCTGTTGGTCATGAAAAAAATACCTGCATATCTGATGCCTTGATTTTTACATATTTATCCCTCCCTTTACAAGATTACCATATGTGAAATCCACCATAAGGTAAAACTCAGTGAGTTGTGGGAAAAGTCAGAGTAGTTGGTTGGTTTTTGGATTGGGTTGTGGCTTTTTTGTTTGCTTGGGGTTTTGTTTTGGTTTGTGGGATTTATTTTTTCTTGTGGATATGTGTGTTGATTTTGCAAAGATCCACAGGCTGAACAAATACCAGTGTGTGTTTCTTAGGAGCACAAAGATGGTACTTTATACCGTGACAGCCACCAGCTTGTCAGACTATCGGCTCTTCAAAGCAGAACCATTGCTAGCCAGTCAGGCATTATTTTTTACAGAGAATTTCACAGAGGACATTTCTTTTTCTACTTAGCAATGTCGGATTACTGTTTATAATATTGTACCTTGGTTTGGCACTACACACAAAACACATTTGAAGAAAGGGACAAATATTTTAGTAATTTTAGAACACAACAACAATGAGGAAAGATTGAAGGTCTGTAACTAATGAAATCAAAAAAATTTCAACAGATGAATGGTGAAGACTGAAGGAGTGTAATACCCACCTTTCCATGGATAAAAGATTATTTAAAATTAGTGGCCAATTTGTGCTTCCATATCCTTTAAAGAGAATGGATTCAGTTTTTCAGGAAGGACCACTTTTATATAAGGCACATTTTCTCTCTGAGGATGCTGAAGAGGGCTGCCAGGAGAATCTTCTCTGCATTTAAACCAAAATATTCAGGAATAATTTCCTTATACTGTTAGGTACGTGTGCTATGTTTAATGTATTCTTGATATCTTAATGTGTTCTTTCTTATTTAACAATTAAATTTTTTTTGTTCTCATTCTCAAATGGAAGGTCTTTTTTCTTTTTAAGATAGCTAGCACAGGAAAGATACCTTAATAGAGAAGAGTTAGAACAATGGATATAGAAGGTAATTCTTGAAAACTCTTACTCCTTGGACTCCAAGTCCCCCTTTTGCACCCCACATTTTATTACTCTTTGATTTCTAGTAAGGTTGATCAGTGATCAGAAAGGAGGACCCCACAGCTCCCACATCTTGTCCTTCAAGAACAAGAGTTCTTTTGGACTCCTCTGGATTTCAGAAGATGAATCTTCACCTTCACTAGTTCTTCACTTGTAGGCCTGCAACGCACCAGTTTCCAGTTATCTTACCCATCACACTGTGAGATTTCTTTGTCTAGATTATATTGCCCGAAGGGAATCGGCATTTTTGTTAGAACTTGCATCTTACTCCAATTTTCTCACTTCCACAAGCCCCCCTTGTTTAAGCATATGTGTTCAAATTTAATGCTTGTGCTCTGTTGTCCTGGCTACTCCCTTGCACTACAGGAAGAAACTTTGAAACATCCATATCCAGGAATACAAGCCATTCTTATCACTTTACAAAAAATGATGCACAAACATTCTTAAAGTTTTTTTTGTTGGCGATTTTTGGGGGGTTTTGGTTGGTAGGTTTTTGGGGTTTTTTGTTGCTGTTTTGTTTGGGGTTTTTTTTTGGGGGGGGGGGATGTTTTTTGGACTTTCTAGGCACAAAGGAATGAGAGGCAAGAACTAAGACATCTACAACAATAGAAAAAGAAAGTGTTACAACTAAAACACATCTGAGACAAGGGAACTACACCTGAGATTCCTTTTTAAAATATATATATCTACTACATCTTTTCCTTTTTGGGACTGTCTTAGTTATTCTCTGTTTTAAACTCGCCATTGTTGCAGAGAATGAGTGCTGGTTCCTGAGATTCTATGGAATCCCTACCAAAGTCAGACCCTCTTATTGTCCTTGTAATCCAAGGGAAGAATTAGTTTCGACAAGGTGCTGGTTTGCCTGAAGTGCCTGAACCTCATGGACTCCGTAACTGCTAGAGGAGGTAGAAGAATATTTATGCTTTCCTATGAATGTTTTACATGGTCTGATTTGCTTTCTTAGGGTTTAATTGGGAATTAATGAGGTAGTCATGGACTGTTCCCGTGGCTTGTATCATGCTCAGGTTTACTTTGCATCACTCCATTCTACTCCTGATGCCTAATGTGCTGAGACCTTCAGTTCCTTTCTCAGCATTGGAGGCTGTGTGACTAGCCACAGCCACAACACGTCTCACAAGATTCCCAGATAGACTTTGGGAAAGCATCTACTCTTTGGTGTCTGAACAGTGCTCAGTGTTCCCTTTATTTTTGGATTGAAATGTCTTCCTGTGGTCTTTAGGGTATTGTGTACACAAAATGGGTGATTTTGTCTATACTCTTACCTTGGTAAAACCAGTAGAAGAGAATGAGGGAACTACTCAGCAGCTGTAGGTCTTGTTCAAGCCGAAATTTAGAATTGCAGTGTTGTCCTCAAACTGTTCATGTATGTGAAAATAATGAATTGTCTAAGTGAGTCATAATATTGATGATAATTGTGATAAAGGGAAAGTATATTTCACTTTATACATTAGACTGAAAACATGGCTTTTTCTTGTGATGACCTTGTCAGGTATTAAATAGGTATAAATAGTATATAAATACTATAGTAATATAAAGAGTATTTTACCCTAAACCATTCATTTATGCCTGTAATTTTAGCAAGGGTTCTTAAAATAACATAAATTACAAATTAAAAATAAGAATGTGGGGGTTCATTTAGAAGAATCCAGGGATGAATTACCAATTTAATTTATATGAAGTACATTTTAAATGCAGTTCATTATTTTGAAAAATATTCCTGTCTTTGCATCCTCTCCACAATGCCTGTCATCAGCTTTCTCATACCTGTCAGAAGTGGCCAGCAATGTCTTTGTTTTCTTTTATAGAAATGTAAATAATAAGTAAATATCTCTATAATATCACCTTTATGTGATTAGAAAAATTCCTTTGAGGTACTTTACAGTTTTTTCCCCATAAACAATTCCTTGTTGTTTATGTTACTCATTCTCTATGAGAAAATAGAACTTTTCCAGTAACTAGGTTTGTTGATACAGTTTATATTTAAAATGTTTTGCTTTTACATAGCTGTCTGCCCAAAAACAAATGAGAAGACCTTCTGAGGACATTTTTTCTGCTTTTATTAATATCTGAATTGGCTGAAAATGAGATATTTAAGTAACTGAACAAAATTAGGCATAGAGCTATCTTTATCAATTTTGTTCCTTGTGTATTGCAACCAGTTTCTGAGAATGACTATAGCCTACATACATTTTAGTTATTTTTATTTTGAAATAATTACATCACTTCCTCAAAGTAGGCTGGAAGAGTCTTTAACAGTTGAAAATCTGAAATTTGAGCCAAGGAAAATAATACATAAAGAGTAATATGGGAGATGGAGCAGCTTTCCCTACAAGCACAGATTTCCAGCCCACTTCACATTAGAAATGCAAAAATATTTCAGTAGAAAATGGTTCACTCTCTAAAACACATGGAAATGAGGAGAGGTTAAATTAATATTTCACCATTCTTTCAGTTATTTTGTTTCTTTCTTTCTTATATGTTCTCTTAAAAATAATTCTAGTTTCTAAAGATATAAAGCTGTATGCTTTGGAACTAAGTGGGTAAATCAAAAGAAAGTTTAAACACCATCTTTAAAATGGCATTTTCATTTTGGTTTCTCTCTATTTTATGTGAGTTATACGGAAAACAGATGGAAGCATTATTAATTTTTTCCCCCAATGAGTTTTAGTGCAGCATATTTGTATGTGTTATCTGAAACATATGAATACTTAGTATTGCTGCTGTTAAATTTGTAATGAGTTGTAGGGATTGTGAAATTCCCTGACTGGCTCTCATGCAAGCAGTTCATTTGCAGTGCTTAGATGTGTAAAGATTAAGCAGGGGGAATATGGCAAGCACTATCCCTGACCCTAGATGAAAAATTCAAATTTCAAGCTTTATGAGTTTGCCCCAACTCTCATGTTTGGAGAAAATCAGATAAATACTGCGTAGTCCTAAAAAAAAAAAAAAAATTGCAGTAAAACTTGGTCCTAACTACAAATGATCGCATGAATACCATGTCTTATATTGAAAACTCCCTAGTAAGTATAAAGCCATGAAAATCTTGGGGCAAATTTTACGCATCAGCTTGAAGTCTTTCCTTGTATATAGCAATACTTAATGTGCATAGGCATGTTAGGTGTTGGAATACTAGTATTAATTAGTATTTATTTAAATAGCAGTGATGAAAACATTAAAACATAGCTTTTGATTATGCCACATCTTCACAACTGGCTTGCCATAATAGATATTTTCAGATATTTTCAAACAGTACGTAGTGTCATGAAATATCTCCAGTTATATTTTTATTTTTTAATTTATTTGTAGTAAAACATTTTAATGTACTGTGTTTTGTCTGACAGATATTAATACTTCAAATAAGTTCAAATATAGTACATACTGAAATACTGAATATTTTATTTTTTAATAAATACTGATGTCTTCAAGTTTTGTAATTTTTTTTGTGGAAATATTAAGGCCTTGCAGGTGGTGACATGCACATCTGTATATTTTGTCAGTTTACATCTCTATATTGGAAAATCAATCACAACAAAATTTAAATCATATAGTTGTGGTCATGTAAGTGATCATTATGAAACTACTTGTATAAGTACTGTTAAATAAATAGTTAATAGTCTTTACATTCCCTTGAAATTTGCAAGGACAGATGGAGTGCAGCATCTGCTTTCGTATGAAAGCAGGATAGTGTTCTTAATATTTACAGAAATTAGACATGGGATACAGGAATATTTACTTGTACAGAGACATGAAATGAAAGTGATAGAAAATGAAGGCTAATACAGAATTGCTGCAGGACAAAACCTTTATCTTTGAATTGGTGTAATCATTATACAGATGACATATCAGAAGCATTTTCATCATCCTAAAAATTGTGATTTATATTATTTATTATTGCTAAGGGTTTTTTTAAATTTTCTGTAATTTATTTGAAGAATCATTGGTTGCACAATGCATAGTTCGGTACTCAGACTTGTCTCTTTTTATAGGAGCAGTTAATTTCTTGGAGAATTGAGCCCAGAATATATTACTCCAATTCATTTATACATGAGTGTTGTATGTATAAATGATGATCTATGTGATATTATTAGTATTTACAAAAAAAGAAAACCAAACCAAAATTCAAAAAGCACCAGTCTGGACTGATTCCATTGATTTTCTTTTTGTATTATTTAATAAGTTGCTGTAGCCATATGTTGCAACGCTGGGCTTTTATAAGCTGTAGAATAAATTTAGCTGTAGATTAACTGTAAGTACCCGAATTAAAGTTACAGGTAAAACCTTTGTTTATGAAGCTATACTGCAAATAGCCCTTTATAAATGATGATTGGTCAGTATTAGTACATGTATAGGAAGACACTCAAAATCTTTGAGTCTAGGAGTTGTTGTTAGTGATTACAAATGTTTTTCCAATAACAGCTGAATTTTTAATTTGCATGTGTGAAGGGGCGATTCCAACGCAAATACTGCTGTTGTAAAGCAGATGAACTGCAATTGTGTTACCACTATCAATAGGACAAGTGTTTTTCTTTAGTAAAATACCTGAGATGAGAAATGTACCTCTTATCTACTAGTTAATGTCTGTATTTCTCTTTGGGGAACTAATTTAAACAATTCATGAGAGACTGACATTTTCAGTACTTTAAACATCCTTAAAAGCTGCTTTGTTCACTGCAAACCGTATTTAGTATATGACCTCATAATAATGTAGCATACCTCAAGTGTCATGCCTGTCTTTACTATGCACTTTGGAGCTGTGTTCATCTATACTAGACAACTGCACTTCAAGGAAAGATTTTTTTTTTCCTTGATAGGCAATTAGCAGTAATTAAGTAGATTCACTTCAGTAAGGTGTCAACATGAGATTGTTTAAAAAAGTTGAATGTCAGTGGCTTTAAGAGAGGGTTCTTTTCCCTGACACATAGGTATGGCATGTGAAACATGAAATGTTAATTTAACTTTTCTGCTTATTATTCATGCACAATATTATTTTGTCATTCAGATACTACACTGACAGAGTGCAAAGGGTGTTAAAATAGTGCTGCTGGAATAAAAACAGGATTAATCTACCATTGGCCAATTAGCCAAAGGGTACTTAATGGTCTCTAAAGGCTACTGAAGTCTAACAACTAGCTAAAGCACTGGCAAAAAGTCCTCTATATTACCTTCATTTATTTGACATTTTGTGGAGTAGTCAGCTTCTGATAACTGCACTTGGCTGAAAAAAAATACAACTAAATGATTCAGTAGATTTTACTAAAATTTCAGAAGGACAAATGACAAATATGTTCTACATTTTAGAAGTTTGTCTTGCTTTTGGGGGGTCTTTGTTTCAATTTAGGGATGGAATATTAGGTCACCAAAGACTTCTGTTTGATATTTTGTGTTCATGGCTAGAATACTAAGTAATCAACCACTTACAGCCCTTGGGCGAAAAGAATTTTGATCAAGAATTTGAAGTTATTTGCCTTTTCTCTCTATGATCACCCTAAGTATTCACCACAGCTTTTTAGTCTGGTTTATATCTTTACAGGAATCTACATACCATCTTTATTAGTTTTAGTTGTTTTTTTGGTTTATTTTTCCCTATGACCCATCAAGCAGAGGAAGGTTTTGATTCAAGAGAATGCAAAAGGGTCAAGTTTAGTGGGATTCACACAATAAATTTGTCTTGGATATTGTAAATAGGTTTAGCATTATGTTATAATAATATTCAAAAGAGAGAGTAAAATCATAAATACCTAGCTCTCTGCCTGCAAGCATGCTTTGAAAAGTTCTTTTATGTTTCACACATGCAACAAGTACTGCTTATTTTGTGTTTTTTTCATGATCGAACTGAAACTGAGAAAATAGTATTATATGTAAAACATTTAAAGAAGCAGTTTTAAATTCTAAAATAGAACTTTGTATAAGAGCTATGCATGTAGCAAATGTATTCTTTTACCTAGCTTAACAAGGCTTCTTAGAGAAAATAAATATGAGAGTGTTAACTTAAGTTTTCTTACAGACATAGCAGTGTTCTCATCTGCCAGGATTTTAGGGTGGGAAGATTCACAGAAAATGGGATTTTTACACATCAGAGTATATTAGCTTTAGTTTACAAAATGAGTGGTAAAATATGTCACTGCTTAAAAAGTGTGTCAAGAATGACTGATTTACATCCTGTTACATAATTTTCAATGTAATATATTTTGTAAATATCACTGTGTAGGATTGTGTGACTTCAGTAGCAGTACAGTGTCAGCTGCTTCAGAAATGTTATATTCGTATATGCCAGTTGCAATAGAATAGTGACTTCTGTAAAATGAGCTCAAAGCCCCTTATGGAGTGATTGTGATGCCAAGGAGCAATAGACCATTCCAGAAACTTTCTGTGTTAACCCACTGGGCCTTCCACACAGCTGTCTTTCTGAGCAGAGGGTTTATGGGGGAAAGCCTTGCTGAGTCACTGGAAGTTTTATACTGACTACGTAGGAACTGAGGTTTCATCACTTACTCCTTTGTGAACAGTAGAGCAGAGAGTCACGGGTATACCAGGAGCAAGGAGATTATGATAGATGGATATTAAAATATTGAACCTATAAACATCTGTTAAGCCAAAAATGCTCTAGAGGATGTGCAGCACTCAAAGACCACTACATCATGGAGGAACAGCAGTAGGCTGCCTTTACCAACATCTGGTCTAGCTGATGTTTAAGATTCTTCTACTTTTCATCCTGGTGACCTCTTCCCCTGGAGTAAATTCTCTTTACTCTGTCATTCAGGATTTGTGTGCATGGTAGCACACGCACAAAACTGTTGTTGTGTCTAAAAAGGAAAAGAATAATTTAAAACTTGACCTAAAATATAGGGAGTGGTGAAGAACACCAGGCTAATGAACTTGTTTCTTAAGTAAATGCAATGCATATCTTTTAGGCATAAATATCTTGATAGGGCAGTGGGGCTGTTTTTTACATACCATGTGGTTTACATAGGATTTTCTCATCACTATTCAATAGATTAAAAATAGAAGATGAATGCAGTAGAGTTATCAGTCCTGTAGTACATTTACAATATCAACAGAAGTATTAAGAGACAACTTCTGTCAAATGTCTGATTGCAATTGTGTACCTGTCTGCTTTTGCAAACTGGGGCTCTGGTACATGATATGCTACTTTCACTTCGTCCCTGTAGCTCTTATGCTGTTTCTGAATTTATGTAGAGGGTTTTTTTTATTCTAAATTTTTTTATTATTATTATTTTAAAATCTTTTTTTTCCTTAAGTAGTTTCTGTAACCGTCGTCTTTAGTACCTGTTCCATGAAGACCTTTTTGAATATATTTGCTATAATTTTTGAGAATTCATGATGTTTCAGAATTGATGCATATTGTCAGCAGCAGAAGCTTAAGAAACTTCTGAGAGTCATGAGCTATCTTGAGCAGATACAGGGGCATTTCTGATTTTGAACAGAGATATTGATCTAGCTATGATTTTTTTTCTTTTCTTTTTATGAATTATTTATTATAGAGATACTGAATCATGAAATTCTGCATATAGAAGTATTGGTTATACTGGAAAAATTACCATAATCCTCATATTTTTCTATTCTCTGTCCTTCTGTACTAGTACTGGTTTTTCTTATTGAAATGGTCCTCATTTTGTCTTTTACTCTGCAGCTTTAGTAATTATGAGAAGAATATATCAGATTAAGGAATAGTCAATAAGAAAATACAGTATCTCTTTCTTGTTTAATAATGACAGCGGACACAGAAGAGAATGGAAAGATTAACTTCTTTACTAAACAGAATTTATCTCGGATACATATGTAAAATGCCCACTGACTTTATTAAGTGCACTTGATGAATATGAAGTAAACATGGTTAGAGTTTTAACTTTAAATACCAGCTGAATTTTCCTTGTACCCATGATAATTTTGTAGGTAATGCAAAATATACAGGCATTCTTTTCTCATTCATAATGGAAATAAATGTGACTCTTTTATCTGTATATACATGATCTTCAGATCGTTGTCATGGGAGTGTATGTTTTTATAAACACATATATACAATTTTTCTTTTTCCAATGACATCAAGTTGTATAAAATCTTAATTTGTATGTTAAATAATAAATTGCTTGAAAATAGAAAACTCTACTTAACTTTCACCTTTTTTTGTGGGTTTTTTGTTTGCTTTTTGGGATAGTTTTTTTGTCTTTTGTTGGGTTTTTGGGGGGGTGGTGTTCATTGATTTTTGGTTGAGTATTTAGTTTGGCATCAGCATATAATCAGGTGCACATTTAGTTACTTTGAGCTGTCATGTATCTTCTCTTGTTTCTGATCAGGATTCTTCACAAAGTAAGGAATTCTTTGCATTTTGAGGTATTTCAGTACCATTTTGTACAATTGTTTCTTATGTTAAGCTACTGTATTACAGTCTTACTTGGAATAATAAGATAGCATATTAATAACCCTTTTAAAGGAGCAGAGAGCTGTTAAGCCATTGTTGGCTTTCGGCTGACTACAGTTTTGTGAAAGTTAATCACAAGCATGGAGATTATTTCCGTTCCCCTTTTTGCAGAACAATATTCAATATTATTTAAATAAAAGCAATTATTTAAAACATTACTTCTGTAAGGAGTAATATGAAATAGATTGGTACAAAATTGAATAAGTCTTGTTGGTTGTCAGTCAAGTGCAAGAAGACTGAGAGTTTGTTTGCATGATATTTATTTGAACTAAATCCCTAACAAGGCTCGTCTGCTAATTGGACTTAGCATTTATGTTGCTAAGTGAGAAGCATTTTGGCTGCAGTATAGTGTGGTAAGACCTACCCAGTGGAGTAAACAACTAACATCTGTTATCCTGTCCTGCTCCAGCTTGTCTTTTACCACTCAAGTACTTCAGCCCGAGAGTCAAGGTTATGGAATGTGTAGTTCCCTGGCTATGGTGCATATATTGCAAGGGATGAAATAACACATAGGTAAAGACCAGCCAACCAGGAGATGTTTATTGCAGCTGGTCCACTTTGTTTTAACCTCTACAAGCCCTACAAATATCAAAATAAAAGCCAAGAGAAGGGTGTATAGCAGTTGTCACACAGCAATTCAAGTAAGCATACAGTGGTCACCAGTATAACAGATTTCACATTTAACTACCCTTAATTCACACTGATGTCTGAGATACCATGGTATTTCTTCATGTTATGTGTAGAAATAATTGTTGAATTCCAGAGAGGCTATAGGTAAACATGTTTTAATTGTAACTGCTGTAAGAGTTTTGTATGATAATTTTTGTTTATTGTGGTTAAAAATAGCAACATATTCAGTCAAGATTGAGTTATTTTGCCTAAGAGTAATTTCTTGTTTTCAGTGGTAGTAGATTTCTTTTTTTCTGCCAGATTTGATCTTTGCCTGTACTGGAGAATTCAACCAACAGCTATGCAATGTCATTGCAAGTAATATATACTGTTTCATTCCTCTTGAATGCTGAACTGGAGAAGCATCTCATATGATCAAGCAGAAATATTTTTAGGATGATATTGTGATTGTTTATTCTCTTTATAAAACAGGTGTTGACCTCCAACCTGGCCAAGTGGCAACAGGAGAAGGAAGATTTACAAGGAAAATTAAAGCTGAGAGAACATCTGTCTCAAACTGCTGGCAAGAGTGAAGCCACACCAGGTCCTCAAAAAACATTGATTTAGAGATGAAACAGCTGCAGTGCAAACTAAAGGTGACAGAACAGATTATCTAGTGCTGAGGATAATTCGTATGAACAGTAGCTCATAACTGGGTCAAGCAGACATACATTTACTCCCATATGCCTATCATTTGTAAATCTTAGCCAATGATTAGCAGCTTGGGTGTTAGATTGCCTTTGATGGTAAGGAGAAGTGTGGTCATAGACAGAACTAAAAGCTCTAAAACAATTTCTGCAGATCAAGTAGGCCAGATAAGGAGCCTTGCTGGGTTTTCACACAATGATTAAGTACGTCTTGTTGGAAGGTGCTGTGGAATTAATTTGATGAGTATTCAGTTAATTCCTTTCTTTCCTTTAAGAAGGAGTAAAGCAATAGCTGTCTGTGAAAAGGGGGCAAAGAATTTGAGCTAATGAGTCAGCAATGTTGCGTGTGTGTCAATATTGTCTTTGTCTTTAGAGAAACTTTATGTTTTGTAATTTGTATTTTTGTAGATTAGCTGGTAGGAAAATACTAACTAGTTGGTGATTTCACTTTTCAGTCTCGGGTGATTTTGTTGCATGTTAGAGACTGGACTGTGTTCTGAAAGCTTTCTCAGCAGGTGGCCTGGCTCAAACATATTACTTCTTCTCTTCTCACTGGAGGAAACATATTTGCAACAGTGTGTCTTCAAGTTGTTTTTTGCCATTGTTTTCTGTTAAATAGTAGAGAAAAGAGAAAAGGTTAAAACAGTACAGCTTCGTGCTGCTAGAAGAAACTCCACAGTAGCAAGAACCCTGCCAAAGGATCAGCTGGAAGAAAAGGCTGTGTTGCATGGTCAACACAGCTAACCCTAAATGATGGATTAGCTGTACTAGCACATGAGATGTGGGTAATGCTCAGACCTCTTAGCTGTTGATGGTAATCATGGTATTACAGATCATGGCTATTGCACACTGGATGCATAACATCTAAATTCAGGGATTAGTAAAGGTAGGTCACATTGATAAAGAGACGAGGCCAGCAGAGAGTAGCCTTGAAAAGGCACATAAATTGATATACTTTAATTATGAGAAAGAGGTCTTAAAACCCTACACACTGTCTTCTTGAGTATTGTTTTTAGGTTTGGGATTGACTAATCTGCTTCTGTTGCTGGTGAGTGGTAATTTCTGTTAATTAAGGTTGTACCTTTTAGATGAGTATCTTCATTATCCAGAAACCTAGCGGTCAATTGATCTATGCAAGTAGGAAAAAAAATGAAAAATAGGGATTTATTTTTTGAAATAGCCTAAGAGTAACATTCATACTAGAAGCTGACTCTATTTGTCTGCCAAATGTGAACAGCAAAATAAATTGCTGAAAAATCAAAGGGTTTTTTTTCTGCAGCAGAGGAAATACTTAGCAAGCATATATAAATCTGATATCAAAAATACTAGCAGGACTTTTAATTCTTTTTAAAAAATATATTAAATTTTTAATGAGAAAATAAATCATGTATGCAAAACTATATTTAGGATGGAGATAGTCTGTGACCCCAAATGCTAAGTAGTAGACTAAATTCACTGGTTTCTGAATTGGATTAGAGTTTTGAATATAAGGGCCTCAAAAACTACTTAAATCAAGTTTCTAAAATTCTTAACTTTATTTAAGGCTAGTTTAAGCCCTGCAAGTCATTTTTTAGCAGAAGAATTTGGCAAAGGGTTTTCAATTATTGTTCCAGGCTCTCTACCTGAGTTAAAAATGTGACACATAGTTATTCTCCTGAATTTCTGAATGTCTAAGCAGCAAGAGCTTTCCTTATAGCTCAAAACCTCCAAGTACTTGGCCTTGTTAGTTAATTTTTTTCCTTAGTGCTGTCTTTGCAGTGCTTGTTTACATTGTATGCAATGACTTTCTGTATCTTTGCCAATAGGAAGAAATGTGTTAAGAGTGGGTGGTGAGTTTGGAAGCGCAATACTGTAAGCCTATGTCTTTGCTCCTGAACATGTGCAGAGGCCCACCTAAGTACTCAAGTTCATGTCTGGTGTGTAAACCACGTGTCTGGGTGCCATGTTTTATGCTAATGGAACTCAAGGTCTACAAATGGGCCTCAGGAAACTCAGGAATATTCTGCTAGCATATATCATTTTAACCATTTTCTGGTTATACCTCACATTATAATAATAGTAAATAGACTAGACAAGTTATTAAGAACAATATTTTACACCTAACTATGCACACAAGAATATATACTCCTCTTGAGGTGCACAGAGTTATGTACAATACTCCCATTTATATTAATAGGCGTTACGAGTCTGCTCCGAGCATGGAAATTCTCCTGAAGTATCATTGTTTTCAGCATGTCTGATCTTTTTGCTTATTATTTATACATTGTGAGTAAAAAGCTGTAGTACGGTAGCTAGATCTGTATATATATAGGCACATATATATTTTATGCATGTGCTTATTATGTGTCTTTTGGCAACACCTTTTGGAGTTCTGCAGTATCTCTATGTGGTGTGTTTGAGCTGCCATTTCAGCAATGGCATTCAATACATATGCTCAGATTGCTAAGATGGCTACTTAGTTAAATTTCATTTTTTTCTTCTGTAGTCTGATTCAGTTTTTCTGAATTTAGACCTTGTTTAATTGTCTGGAGGAATAGAGGCACTGTTTTTTTTTCTTATTATGTACAAATGAGGAATGGCTAACAACTGTATAATTGTCCTTCACTGGAATGACAAGTGCCTGAAAACTAGGATCATACCTGGTTATTACTGAAATGTAGAATTTGTGTTAGTACAGACAAATGGAAATGTCTTTGTCTTGTGCTTTGAATTTCAGGAGACATAAAAACAACCACTCTTGTTAATTGTCTTGTATTTTCCAATACTCAAGATGAAAGGAATTATTGGACATTCTTTCTGTATAGATAAAGATTCCTTGTGCTGTAGAGCTATACCATTCAAAGACGCAGTTCAGATGAAGGTCCAGTTTTACTTCTGTTACATTTTATTCTGACTGTGCTATGCAAGAGAAAATGCGGTCCTTATTGGTGTTAGCAAGTGTCCCAGGGAACATCTATTAACCGTACTTATTAGAACAGTGGAAAAGTACTGATTTTCATAATACTTTCCAGGGAATGTACTTCTGCTTAAATGTTTCTAGAAAGTAAGAATGCTTCTTTTGTACTAGTTACTTTCTAAGGACCTTCATAAAATACATGGAAATTTACTCAGGTGGTTGTTTTTGTTTTGTTTTTTTTTTTTTTCCCAATTTACTGTTGACTGTGATCACATTCAGTCTTCTTTATATTTTAATATTTTTCAATATAGAATTCGAATGCTGAGATCACTGAGCAATCGGCCACCATTAAGTCGCTAAGAAAACAAGTCGAGGAAAAAAAAGAATGGATTCGGGAGCTGCAAGCGAAGTCCCGTCCCTCTTCTATCCATTGTGTCTGGTGCCACCCAGTGGCACCTGAAAAATTGCTACAGCGTCAACTGCTCTTAGATTCTTAGGAGAAAGATGTAATTTTTTTTATTGCAGTCTTGCATAGTGTTGCAGGGTGTTTTTTTGGAAACTGGAGCAGTTTGTGCTTAAATTTCAGGTTTTTTTAAATGATGAGTGATTAACTAGCTACAGTATCTGTATGGCAGTAAGAATACCTTTCTAAGACTCTAGAGTGGACCACTTTATCCTTGATGTAAGTCGAAATGAATTCCTCAGCATTGTTAAACACAGTCTTTCAAATTCAGTAATTCTTTGCCTAGGGGCTAAGAGACATTTCAAGGTTCAGATGCTTAAATAAGATTAAATAGCTAGTCTTATATTCACCAAAAAAAGTTCAAAAGGACAGTTGTGTTTGTTTCTATTTGAATTGATTCATGTCTGCTATTCATTTTGAAATTCAAAAATTGTCAAGTATGCAACTGATATTTTTATTCTACCTGCTGTAACTGATATAATACTGTTCTTCCATTATATTACTATATCAACTATAAAAAAAGCTATCAGTGTATCTGAATTTCTTGTCTGCCCAAGAGTTTAACTCCTCTAAACCTTCTGATTTTTTTATTTGAAGAAAGAATGCCGTATACTTACCTGAAAATAGTTCATTTGAAAAACAGAGAGCCCAAAAAATGGTTAAATTGTAGATTGTTTATTTTCTGTTTTGAAGTGAATTTTTCCACCATAAGATTTTAAATATAAATCAGTTATTGGATAACATGCTTTCTTTATAAAATAGATACTCTTTTTTCATAAGCTGTAAGATATAATAACTGAAATAACAGTAAGAGTATAAAGGTGAAATAGATCAAAGAAATTTTTAGATGCATTGTATTCTTGGGGATTTTTTTTAATATGATATTGACATTGTATTAACTGTGTTGTATTCCTGAACATATACCATTCATTTAGCTTTTATTGGAAAAAAATCCAGATATCTGGATGCATTTAGTTAATGCTTATGTTTTTATTTAAAATATTAATTTGTGTTGTAATAGTGGAAGCATTGTAGAAGGCATAATTTTTTCATTGGACAAAGATTACTTTCTAATACATGAGAGTTTTGAGGATTTTACAAGACATTTCTGACAGAAACTGATGTTATTTCTAGGTTTGCATTTTATCTCATCTGACACACAAGGATAGAGTTTTTTCAGCTATTTCCTTGCATTACTTGGATGAAAGGAAGCTTCCCCATTTCTATTTCTTTTGAAAATGATTTTGCAAAAAAGTGTTTGAATGATTGTTTGAGAATCAAAGGAATTTAATTAATTGATTTTTGTGGGCTCAGCATGTTTCTTTCCCCTTTTTTTGATAATAGTTAAAGAATTATTGTGATTTCAGTAAAGACAAGCAAAAATCAAATCACAAATATGTTGCATATTTAGAAAAAGGTTTGTTTAATAAGAGACAGAAAACTGGGTTTAGTACTTGAGGACTAGGCAAATTGCAAGAACTCCATCAGCTTTTGTTTTTAAAAGTATTGTAAAGCCACAGGCTTGATGGATTGTCTGCTGGATTTTAGTTGGATATTAACCAAATTCTCTAGCAGTGATATGCAATCCAAATTCTTCCCCTGCAGAATTTCTCAGTTGGAGAGGGACCTTACTATGAAAAGACATTTGATAGAAGACTTAAGTTCTCACCTAAAAGCAAATCAAGAAAACGAGAAAACCTCAAATGAAACACTGGAAAGTCTTGAGAGAAAGGTACTTCTTTCTTGCTATTCCTAGTTTTCAGAAAAACAGAAGCTGTTGGATTTACAGAAGTTATTTCAACACACTATACATATTAAATCAATATATTGCTTTAAGCAAAGAACATACAATTAATTGAAAGGGTGTAATTCCCTCCACTATCATTTGTATGAAATCAGGATATGGTGATAGCTTGAATGGATTCAGCATAATTTAATTTATCTTTGTTATAGGTATAATAAATATTAAAGTATTCAGAACACACAGTTGTGGGGATATACTGTAAGTAGTGGGATTTAGTTTTATGCACTGTAACTTCATAAAATACAGTAGACCTGAAATAGGGGTGATTTTACATGACATATGATAATGAAGTCCATGCATCTCTCCTGGCTATAGCAGTTAAATGTTTTAATATGTTAATCTATTTTCCACTGTGTTATGAATGATTCACGGTTCTTAGCTGAAAGAATTCTAACTGTGTACTTAGTAGTGCTTGACTTCTATAGCAAATTATATTTTCCTGCAAAATTTTAGGATGATTTCACAGAATGTAAGAGAACTTATATATGGTTTAGCGTATTACTGCTATTCAATTGATACATTGTTCTTTGGCCTTCAGTGCCAGAAAAAATGTCATGATGTTTGGTTGTCTGTCAGGTTATGCAGCTTATGACCCCAAAATAGAAACTAACCATCTGCCAGTTTGCTTTTGTTTGCTTAGAATGCAAGTGCTTTCTGAATGTCACAAGCACTATTCCTGTTTGTGGTTATACAGCATTTTCAGCTCCAAAGAGAGCTACTGTATAACTCTCCGGGCTAAAGAGAAGATGTTATTAAGAAATCCATAGCCAGAGAGCAAGAACATAAGTAAGCAAGGGAGCTAAGGTATGATATAAGAAAAATACCTGGTTTTGGTTTTCGATAAAAGATTTAGCATGGAATGATGTGCTTTAGTGCTGAACTTGGAGTATTTTAAGCACTTCTTTTCCTGAGAATCATATTCCATACATTATTTTGATTATTCCATGTGGGAAATCAGGTTGATAAATTTTACATTATCTTCAGCAAAATATCAAAGAAATTCCCTGTTACTCGATGTTGTCAGGAAAACTTTGTGATTAGCACTATACGAAAGGTGAACAATTTTTAAGAACTCTTTTTTTTTTTTTTCATTTTACCCCCAGTCAGTGTTTGCATTGGATGATCATTATCTAAGAAGTTTTTCAGACTATTAACATATAGACAGTTATTTTCTCGGCTGAGTTTGAATTTATGCTTTTATCTCTGACAAAAGTAATTAGTGGAAGTTGTAGTTTACTCCCTTTTGCAATTACTGTAAATCTAGAGTATATATGAACAAATGGCTCTGCAAATGAAGAGCTTTTCTTTATGTTTAATGCAAGTCAAAACCTTATGCAACAAGACTGTGTGCGAACTGATCTCTACTAGATCAACAGTCGACATTTATTAGAAAAAGATACCTCAGTAAAGATATTTATGCAGTTATATATTTTTATGTATTATAGGTATGCTTTATTCTAATTTTGAAGTTTTCTATCTTGCTGTTCTATGCTCTTGGCCTTTCATAATTTCAGGCAAAGGCATTGGCTGAGGACAAAAAAGCTTCCATTGATTCAAGGAAACAAAGATTTAATGTAGCTATGAAAGAGAAGTCTCAGAATGAGCAGATGTATCACAAAACTAAAGATGATTTGGAGAAAAAGGTATAATTAGAGTTTTGATGGCTCCACTGTGGAACTTTTTCATACCTTACTTTCAAGTGAAAAGTTGCAAGGTCATCAGCTTAAACTTTCAGTATCAAGTGGGAGAAAATAGCAGAATAATACTAATTTGTTTCTCTGATGTTATTCAGTCACACTTCTGATTTTTAGCTACTGAAACGTGGGCATAATGCCTGAAAATAAAACTACTTTTTGCCATGAAATTACATACTATATGTTGGAAGTTAAATACTCTGTGATGTCAACTATGGTGTGGGAGGTTGGTTTGTACATTCTTTGTTTGAGATGTACCATACCTCCCCATCAGCTTTTATCGTAACACTGCTCTGTCTCTGTGGATGTGTTTAGGATCTCAACCTTCCTAAACTAGAGAGCAAAAATGAGACTCTGCTATCACTGAACTTGAAACTGCTTCATCTCAACAACTACATGGCTTGGCTAAATTGAGTACACAGGCTTTGGAAACTCTACAGAAGGAGCAGCTGCTCACCAGTGACAAAGTAGAGGAGTTCAAGGCATTTGTGAATGTTTGAATGTTGCTCTTCTTTTGAGTGTTCACCTGAATATTTTTGATTGAAAGCAAAATGTAAAGGATTAAGCAAGGCTTTGATGCATTTGCTGTTCCACAACAAGGTTTGTAGTTGCTGCAGTATTCTGGCATCAGGTCTGAATAAGGAGAAAGAACCACTGCCTCTCTCTCAGACTTTCAAAGACTTCCATAACCTTTATTGTTTGTCTTTTTATATATACTTATATATGGCTACCATATACTTGGTCCCAAAAGAAATTGCTTAATTGTGTACCAGATTACTTTGCAGCAAATGAATTCCCAATGGATTTAATATAATAATTCATATCTATTAATTACTGTGAATTACCTAATTTTCCATATGCACATTTCTTGTTTTAGAAATCCTATATAAGGATGCCTCTATGTTGCAAAATTGAAAGCAGTTTTAAGAGCAGGATGTAGAATATTGTTTCCTTATATTCCTTCCAGGGAAGTGGTCAGAGCACCAGCCTGACAGAGTTCAGGAAAGGTTTGGACAATGCTCTCGGGCACATGGTGTGACACTTGGGGATGCTGCTAAGCAGGGTCAGGAGTTGGATTTTGATGATCCCCACAGGTTTCTTCCAGCTCAGAATATTTTTTGATTTTATTAATGTAGCATATAACTACTGTATGCCAACTTTCAAACAAGGCTTATTAGCCCATGAAACAGACACTTCGCTACCACTCTTGGATTTCTTTAGAAGTGAGCTGCTTTCAGATAAGTTTGAGCATGGCTGAAGCATTCAAAGTAAAGAGTAATGGTGTTTTGGTGCACTGGAAAAAGACAGCATATATAGTCATCCCTTCAAGAATAACTTTAAACTCTGGATTGAAGTTTAGTATCTTGAATACTTGTACATTACTTCTTCTTTCTGTCTTCATCAGATGAAAAGTCACTCTACATGGCAGTATTCAGACCTTTAATGTTTGCCGGAAATCATCCCATGTTCAGTTCAGTTGCTTAGTTCATATAAATTTGGTTATGAAAAAAGACTGAATGATGTTGAATATGCTTCAGAGCCCTAAATTCAAGTAATTCATAAGCTAAATTATCTAAGGTAAAAATAATGATTGTTTTTTCATGAAAAATGTGCCTCTTATTTAAAAACTCAATTTTTTTGAAAAAGTTTATTAAAGTGATTAATTCTATTTGCCTTTTGATGTAACTGTTGAAAAAGAGTTCTAAAACTGATCACTATGCCCATCTGTTCAGAAATGTGCTGCCTATTCTTGAACAGACTAAATTTTCATGAGAGAAAATGTGCTTTCTTCTAATACTGAATGCTTACACTAAGAGGAAGATATAGGTGTACTTTCGACAGCTGCATGCTTATTTTTGGATAAATATGGAAAAGCCTGAATTAATCTAATGTATTATCTATTATTTTTGATTAAGTACTCCTTTGTCACTGATGACAGAGTGAAGCAATTCAGTCTCCATTCAGACTGCTATGAGTTTTGGAATATCTTCACTGAATGAAGTGAGAGTAGCAGCTACAGAAATAAGGAGATTAAAAAAATCATACTATCAATATTGTATATACTTTCATAATGAAAACTTTTTTAAAAATTAGAAAATGAGAAAGTAAAAGATCTTCTCTTCTCAAAAGTAAATGTAGTGAACAGAATCACCTATTAGTAACTATTATAACTTCATTCATTGTTGATATAAATGACAGCTTCATTGTTAATTACCATGAATATTCATTAGCACTTTCATGATTGCACTAGATATGGAAAAAATTCAATATGAAGTAATAATAATAATAATAATAATAATAACAATGACAGCAGCCCAATTTCTTGCCTGGGTAGAAAGAACATGCATGCATATTTGAAGTGATAGTTTTGCTGACTGCTGTTCCTCTGCGGAACAATTTTTTGAAAACAAAGAGAGTGTCTATAAATAAACTACTTTGTTTAGTTGGGTGCTAAAATCAGATTTTATTAACAATATACCACTGTAAAAAAAGTAAAATCCTTGGTAATTCAGTGGATTTGTGCAGTATATCAACTAAATTCTTTTAAAATATCTCTTGTGTATCTAATGTTATAACGAGGTATTGTGATAATACTTAGTGTAATAAGTAGCAGTACTCATTCTTCTTGAAGGGTACTTGAAGCTCTTCTTGATTCTTGTTCAAGTTCCAGTAATTAAAAATTTTTTTTCTATATCATTTAAAAATCAGTTTTAACCTATATATGTCATTTAAACAGGTTAACAAAATTATATGACCTTTTAATCTTCATCTGTTATTCTGATCACTTCATAAGCTTTACTTGTTTTTCAGAGTGCAAGTGTAATTTTCTCCTCATTCTTGTATTGAATGTAGTTCCTTTTTCTACTTGCTCCATGTTTCTTGTGACATTATTTAGTTCTTTTTTAACACACAACAATGAAATTATTTCAGAATTGCTAATTAAGGTGCTGCTACTTACAGCTGTAAATGGCAGAACAGGAGAACTTCAGGGAAGAGTGTGACTGTTTATAGTAGGCAGTATTACTTGCTTTTAAAGTTATTGATAACACAGAGCCATAGGATCTTGGATCTATTTGGATCAAGATAATAAGTTACATAACCTAGGAAAAAGGTTTCTGGTAGAAATCCAATATACACCAGTGGATCATATAAGAGGGTATGATGACTTACTAATTGAACAGGTATTTGTAATAGAATGTAATAAAATGTTGTATTGCTGTGGTCACCCCAGTTTAGGACACTTACACAATGAGCTAAAATCATTAGATTGTAGATTCTAGTGGTAATTTCCAAAAATGCTGAAAGGAGTGCTTGTAAACAAAGGTTGCTGTATCCAATATGTTGTAAGCGAATATTTGATTTAGTTTTGTTGGGAGTGTGGGATAGGACTCAGGTATTATGTGCTGAATGACCTTCAGTGGGAATCAACTGGGCACCTGAAATAAGTTAATTCAGAGCAGTTCATTTGTCCAAAGCTGTTATGAGGAAGATATAGGCTAGTAGGAAATATGACTAGAAATTGTGGACTGTATCCGTTCATTAAGTAACCAAAAAACCACTGTTGCATAATTAGATGGTAGCTCCATAAATATCTACTTCATTTTGGTAGGAAAGAGAGAAAAATATTTAGAAATAAAATGCAACATAAACAAAGTGGAAAATGGCTTTTAGATAATAATCTGAAATTATAAGCAACAATGGAGTATAAAAGATGGATAAGTTGCTGAAGAAGTCAAGAAGGAATCTTTGGATAGCAAAGCCAAGAACAGTAGTAAGCAGGCAGGATTTAAAAATGTACTACTACTAAGGTAGCTATTAGAGGGAAGATGCAATCTATTATTAGATAGAACAACAACTGTAACTGTGTAAAGATAGAGGTCAATGAATATTTCTGGTGTGTGTCTGGAATGAAGTAGGCTGATGTCTTATGAAGATGCTGCAACATCCTTTATCTATTAGTAGCCAAGAGAAGATTTTTAATGTTTTCTAGAAAGAAATAGGATTTTTGGATTGAGAATTTTTATAGCCTACTACTTTATAGAGCTGGTTAAGAAATATTTATCTTGCTGATCCTCATTTTGAATAAGTGTTCAAAGTTAGTGCGTATATATTATGACACTGCCTAGAGTCTATAAGAATGGTAATACTGAGTCAGTGTTCAGAAAAGGCAGTATTTTATGTTCATTAGTCTCACCTAATTTCTGAATAAAATACTAACATGAAGTTCAACTAATAAAGTATTAATGCATGGGAGTATAATTATACTCCTTAGCATGCATTTATGGAAAGCAAACCGTATTGAGTAAATCTGGGTGTTTTTCTGGAGAGTAGTACAAGTCACTTAAAACAGGCTACTATTTGTTTTAATATGCCTTTTTTAAGATGCCTGATCTACTACTGAGATGTTCAGATAAAAAAATAGCCTATGCAATATCAATACTATGTTAAATGATTAAAAATAGTTCATGCAGTTGATCTGAAAAATACATTATAAAATGTAGGTGATTTTTAGAGTTACGTGATGACCACAACTAAACTTGATTATTAAACATTTTCACAAAATATCTTGATAAAATTTTTCCATGGTATTTATCTAGAATAAGAAATAATCATGAAAGTAAAGCTGTAAATATATCAACTAGGCCAAATAAAGCATTTTTATTACAGAAAAAGGCAAACTACCTGGAAGAGGGATCAGGTGGCTCTGAGAGTACTTCAGATGCATTTTCTAGAGTTCATGTCTGTATCCCACCCCACTTCCTTCCGCACTATAAATTCTCTTTGAATCATGCATTCAATTTTTTTGGTGTACCATTGCTCTGGATTTTCTATAGCATGTACTGTCAGATCGTCAGGTGATCCTGCTGGTTATGTGAAGCACAGCAACCTGAGCAAAATGTTCTTTGTTGTGTGTTTGTAACTTGTGAGAGCTCACGCAGAAAACAGCTATTGGATAAAGTTTAAAAATTGCTATTAGACTGCTTGACTGGATTTCTATTGAAAATACAGTACAACATACTAATTTATTACAAAACTCCAAATTCCTGCATAAATTCATTTTTCTGGCACGTTCTTTTTTTTTTTTTCTCCTCTAGAATTTGACTGACCGTATGATTCTGTTAGAGACTTCTGTAAGCCAAGACTCAGTGGTGTCAACTGTCCCATTCAACTTGTACATCACCAAAACTCATTTTAATCTGCAGTGATGACGGCTGCCTGAGCATGAGAGTATCAGAACTTTTGTGACCTTGAGAAGAATTGTTTTGATAAGACCTCTATATTCAGCTGTTGTGGTAATAAATAGGTGATGGCAGATGAGTGCTTGGAAATCAGTTGAGTGCACTTCTTACTTCCATACTACCTCTGCCATTTGGGACTTGTGTGCCTTCCATGGAGGATACCCTCTACAGCACAGTGCACATCTGTTGTGTTCTGGCATTGTTGTTGCTTGGATCTCCAGTATAACCATCTGATAAAACTGACTGCCAAAATCAAGACCCAAGGCAGTTCACTTGGCAAGCTAAATGGATCTAAGTTGGGATCTAACACTCACCCTCTTAAGACAGCTGCCCTCATTTGGGCTACTCAGAGCTGGACTTAAGCTAGGTGCGTTTCCCCCTTGCTCTCTTGTTTGACATAGATATATGTTCACCAGCCACTTGTGTCTCAGGACTTCACCGCTGCTTGGCCAAGTGGTGTTCTGCGAGTTACTTGCCACTCAGTCAGTTTATCTTATATCCTAATATATGTCAGTCTCTATTACCTTTATGCAGTTGATGTTGAATACTGGCATAAGTTTTGCTGTGGCATATTTCCTCACTGCTATCTTGGGCTGTAGCTCAAAATACAGGTTTAGGTAAGTTAACACTTCTGTTGAAAAGTTACACCCCCAAGTGAACCTCATTGCTCATTTCTGCCCGTATGAAACTTCCTCCCTACTCTATTTTTGAAATGTCATCATAGACATTATCTGGGTCGATTGTGACCTAGTTCATGACAATTCAATTTACCTTCTAAAAACCCGCAACACCAGCTTTTGAGTACCACAGAACAGGGACAGGTTCACGCTTGCAGGCTGGAGATGCTGGAACTGTCCCCTAGTGCCAGTGCTAACTGAAAATGTTATGTAAAACTTTTTCCTGTTACAAACACTTGGCTACATTGAAAAATCCTATCTCGCAAATTCCTGTTATTTACTATTCCTTTTCTCTTGAACTGTTCTGTATTGCTTCAAGATAGAGCATTGCTAGGCAATATGTTCTTCTCATGTCCTATTTGCTCTTTATCTGTAAACAAAACTTTAAAAATATTAGGCATAATTTGTTGAGTTGGAAGGCACAAATATTTGGGAAATTCTTGGTTGGTTTTTATCAAATTTACAACATGACAGCAACACAAGTACATTGCTACTGTCTTTACTTTTAGTCACAAAGTCAGTTCTTCAGATAGAAAGAAATCCTTGCAGGTCACTCGCAGAATTCTCCAGTTACAGTGAGACAGCAAGAGATACTCCTCATAGAACTTTGCTGTTGCTGAATGTATTCTCAAACCCTGTGGATTGATTTTTCCTGGCAGTACTAGTGCTCCAATGTCTTCAGGTCCAAGATGTGTGAACACAGATTTTCAGATGGGTACCCAAACCAGTGCAAAATGATCATTTGTTTCTTTATAAGAAAAAAGAAGCTCATTATGGGCAACAGTAAAATTCAATAACTGGCAAAAACAGACTAACTTTTTGTGGAAATAAAACTGTGATATGCTATACAGATGAAAACTGTTTATTTTGAAAATTTTATGCAATTGTATCTGAACTGTGGCAATTTAGAAGTGTTTGACCAAAGAAAGATTTCTTCTGTGAGTCACTGGGACATTTTGCAAACAACAGCAGATATTATCACATAAATCAGCACTGTCAGTTTTGATTTGGAAGTGGTCATCTTTAATATGACTTCAAGTTGATAGAAAATTTCCACTGAGAACACTTGAGAGCCAAAAGATAAATATATTTCATTTATTACATTCCAAACTGTCAACATTTTACCTAGGAAAGTATACCCAGAGTGATTATTTTGTATTATGTGGAGTACATGATAAGTGTACCAACCTGTGTTCAGTTAGGATCAGTATATTTGACTATTGATATTTTATTATTATTGATATTGATTATTTTATTTATTATTATTGATAATATTTGATTCCAGAAATATGTTCTGCTATGATAAGAATCGGTATTCTTACCTGTAGAATACACACCTTAAAAGATGGTGTCCTGTATGAAATGCAAAATTTGTGTAACTGAGAAAGTCTCACCATTAAAAAAATCAGGCATTTATTGCTTCTGCTTCATTGTGCATATTACTTCAGGAAAAAAAGTAGAAACACAGCTTTTATTATGAAATACCAACCTTTCTTTGTTCTGAGAAGAAATTGGTGATAAATTAAGCTAATCTCCATCAGGATTACTCTGCATCTGGGATTTAAGCAAATTGAATCAGAGGCCTGAATAGTGACAGTGAATATCTATTAGACTGTAAACAGAATAATAGGCCTTGTGAATTTTAATGAATTAAGTGAATGGCTGAATTCTTATCATTTACAGAAGGTATATGGTAGGTGATGCATACAGTGTGCCAGGAACAGCATATTCTGTAGATATCTCAATGGATAAAATCTTAATAAATAAAAAGGAAGAATGAAGAGGAAGATGTTGAAAAGCATGTCTGTACACTACTTTTTCTTTGCTTTTTAGACTTAGAAGGATAGCACTCCACTTTGATTTTTGACTATGATACATAAAGACCATAACAGATGTAGCTTAAAATATACTGAATATTTGTAACTTCTACTTTTATCTAATTCTGTATTAAGAACTTAGGGATGTTGATTTAAATAATTCAACTATGAAACCAAGTTATAGGGTATGTCAGTGTTTTGTAGCTGTGCATGTATATCTCATGCTAAGTTTAGATGCATGTCTGACATCCACAGGTGATTTTGTTGATAATGCTGCTATTTTCATTTTTCTTAGAGTGCAAGAGAACCATTTTCACAGACTGACTCTATAACGGTAGACAGTGTGTGAACAGATCCAACAAACTTGAACTGAAGAATTGTTTTCACCAATTCTCAAAAAAAATCCTTTTGCGCCTCAATAATAAAAAAATCACATAAGTTTATCAGAGAATGAGATTGAAACAGCATCAGCTGGATCAGCTGAGCACTACTTGGAGACTCTGTACTACAGTTCCTGGAAGGGTCTGGATCCACCTGGGATTTCTTTAAAGGGATTGGACAGACTCCTTTTTGCAGCTTTTACTCCATTCTCTTCTTGACATAGAATGATGCTTAATTTAAAGATGACAGCCAGTTCGGGTTCTGAAAGACAGAATCAATGTTGACTGGAAAAAGGAATGACTGGAAGACTTCAGGGGTGGGCATATGAGTACATACTAAAGGGTCTGGACTTGAAGTGATTAGAAAGCCTTTTGGCAAAAAAACCAGGAAAACCAGAAAAACTTGGAAAGGAGGAAAAAGGTCTCCAGTAGTGATTTATTTAAGAGTTTATGTAGAAGTAATTGTTTAATGTATGTCAATCAAATTGCTAAGAAAGGAAGCTGAAGCAGGGAGAACATGAATGAGCACTCATTCATATACAGGGTCTTGTGAATTGTCCACAGTAACTTAGGAAGTTGGGAGTTAAGGGGATTCCCCAGGGCACGTGCCAAAAGGGCTACAAAGAAGTAGGAAGACAGAATCATGAAAAAAACCAACAAATTACAGAATTTTAAGGAAACACAGTTGGTAAGTTTTATGGGATTTTTTTAAGAGTCTAAGTAATGCCAGAGCTGACCTCTTAAGTTGGGTTTCAGACACACTTGTTTCACCAGTGCAGTGGTCTTACACTGATCATCTGATTTATAGTTCTTCGGCTTTTTGTGTGTTTCTGCAGAAAGATAGCAAAAGCTTAGACTCTGAGCTGAGTGTCAGGAAATCTTGGTGTTCTTCACATCTTGGTCATTGACCTGCTATGTGACCTTTGGAGTGTTGCTTCACCTCAGTATTTTTTGGTCTGCCCTGAATATCTTTGTTTACTGTATCTGGTACAACTGTGCTGACTTTGTCTGCCCTAACTGTTCAAGATAATAAACTCCCTAAGATCCAAGGCATCTCTTGCTACACATGTGAAACTCTAATTTCTGTCAGTGTCTTTTTTTTTTCCTTTGTGTATATAACTGTAATATATAAAGTTTTAAAGGAATGATGGTAATTTTGCTAACACCTGTGTAAATCAGAGGAAAGTCTTTTGAAACCAAAGAATTTACAGCAGGCAAAAAATTAATATAAATGAGGTAGTACTTAAATGCAGAAGTAAATAGGACCTTAAATTATTATTATTATTGCCCATTGCACATAAATAGAATTTTAGAATCCAATATATTTTGACAGAGATATTTTGCCTGTCATCCCATGCTGATTATACATATTTCAACTCATTCTCTGCTATAAAGAAAACTATTATTTTTTCTCTGTTATAGGTCACAAAACATGGTACTTGTGCTGAAACACACAGTACAATGGAAAATATGAAGTGTTTACTGATACTTAACAACCAGCATCAGTCTGAAAGCATCTAAGTTTACAGTAAAAGTTTCTGACTGTCTTAAAGCTTAATGTACAGGACATATTAGATAATTTTAAAGCTGTAAAATTATATATGACCGTAGGTCCCTCATATTACTAAGTACCTGCTGTATGTTCTATAAATGAGGTGTCCAGCTGATGCAATAAATTCTACTTAGAGGTATTACAAAAAAAGTAATGAAAAGAAGCAGATTTTTAAGACAAGATTTCAGGCATAAAATATGATAGCTAAGCAGTTCTCAAGAGAGGATTAGAAAACAGAAAGAGTAAAAGCTGATCAGTAACACAAAGCCCCTTTATTTTCATTCACACAGGGAATTTTAAAACATGTAAGTGTAGCATTAAGAATATATGGTATATTCTCTACTGAAATATAAACTACATTGTAATTGGCTGTTGTAAGTCTATTGCTGTATCTTTGTTTAAATATGGCTTGTTTTGAAGACAACCTAAAATTGAAAACTGTCCATGACTTAAGTCACTTGTGTATGTATTTGTAAATAAATCAGTTTTCTTTTTAGAACATAGCACAATGTATTCCATTTCCTTTTTTTATTATGTCAAATACAGGTTGAAATATCTTCAATATTCTTCCCTATGGTTTTCTGCATCTGGAGATGGTTAAGAAAATCTAATCAGAACATTCTCAATTTTGTACTCAGAAATATATGGTGATAAAGAAACCAGTTGTTTTCTATAGTTTTGAATCCAGAAGGAATGGTATTTTGCTAGAGTGTGTAGGATGAGGTATTCTGGACAAATGGAGAGCCAGCCAAAGAAGACTTCCACCCCTAATGGCAAGTAGGAATAGCACAGTTTAAGCCAGCATAGTTTTAGGAATTGAAATCTTGCCCTTGATAGGGATGAGATTATCGAATTTTATGCAACATAGTTACTAATTTCCGTCATTTTATCTTATTATTCCTATTACATTTTAACTGGGTTTTTGGAGTCTGCAGTACTAAGTGCCAGGAAGCTTAAGTTTTGTATGCCAATACTGAAATTGTCAGGTTCTTTTTATATTGTATGACTTGAGGGATTTTCAGAAAAGCCACAATGTGTTTAGCTTTAGTAGCTGAAAAAGAAAGTGTGCAAATCTGTATACACTTCTTCAGATTTGTGGTTTAGGATGTTACAGAATTCATCTTTTGTAGTTCACAATCTGTCATCGATAGCTCAGAGCCGTGGAGAAGGTAGGGCTGGGCTAGTCCAGTTTGGACTGAAAACTGGAGATAGCTTTTGCTGCTAGGATAGAAGAGAATGGTAATATTTTAAATTACTTCAGTAAATTTTTCAGATCTTGTCCGTTAGAATCTTAGTTATGCTCATGTGTGTCCAGGTTTGCCCATGTTGACTAAAACATCAGGAAATTGTGGAAAATCAGGTTGTAGGTGCAACTGTGGTATCACATTTTTTACATTCAGACTGCAATTTCTCTATATTTATGTATAATGCAATTCTTTCAGGTCATTAGTTGAGACTGTTCTTCCAGACCCTGCGTGCTTTTATCTTCCACTTGTCTCTGTGAAGTTGTGAGCACTAATCTCAGTCCCAGTCAACATAAGGCTGTTTAATTTAAATCATATATATTGGTCCGATATCTAGGATGTATTTCTTCCTTTCAGCTATTTATTGAATTAGGCTTTGAAACTTTGCATCTCTGCTAGCTTTTAGGTGTCACACTAATATTTTCTTAAATGTATCTTTTTGTTTTTTGAGGGGTTTAACAAATTCAATGGTTTGTTTGTTTACTTAATTCTTAATGGAAGAGATAACAAAACCATATCTTAATTCTTGCAAGTACACAAAACTATGAGACACGTAGTTTGAACATGTATATTAAGAAATTTTAGAAACCCAGCAGAAACTCTGACTGTAGACAGGTAAATAAAACCAAATCATCACCTTAAATGTGGCCTGTGTGAAATTGGTAAAATAATGTTATTACCACTTCAATATTTGGCTGCGGAAGTTAGAATATTGAACTTTCTGAAGGAAGGTAAGATTGGTCCATATGTCCCCTATATCTTTACTTAAAGGGCATCTGCCAGAGTCTCTAAAAATGGCATGTGATCTCTGGGAATCGTAAGAATTAAATCAACCTCCTGAGGCTTTCTCATTCCCTTGGGTCAGAATGCTACTTGTTATAGCCCTAAGCAAAACAAGTCAATTGTAGTGTTCTGGTTTTTTGTCTTGTCTTGTCCCTTTTCTGATAAAAAATGTTATGCCTAGAAGGTGTGTTTTTTTCAAATGAAGGAGCTGAGGTGATTTAAATAACATATATAAATATATATTAAATAACGTATTGAAAACTGAGATTACTATAGAAGAGTTTTCATGCTGTGGTATCAGTTTAAACATTATGACTGAAAGTATTTTGAAAGACATTTTTAGAGAGGCAATAGGGAACAAATAACTATGCTTTCACTGAATGCTTATCTCAGCTGCTGAAATGGGGTATGACATCATCTCTTTGTGTCATTTTGTCCATTCATTCTGTTTTGTTTTGTTGATTATGAGGTACTTGGGGTTGTAATTTTTCTCAGTCTTTTTGCAGCATTAGGCTCTGGCCTAACCTTATGCCAGCAATAAGTATTCCACCACAAAAGTAGAGTTCTTTGAACTCAGTGTTCTGTTCTGTGAAATTTAGCTCTTGTTATTCACAGACAGCTACAACATCTTCATAACACTGTAGACTCTTTAGAAAACTAAATCTTGTTTCAGATAAGATTTTCTCTTCATTTTGGGTTTAAGGCTTTGAGCCACGTCCATGTACTTTTCTAATCTACAAAACAAGTGAGTTTCTAAGAGCACATTACTGGTATCTAAAGACATCCTCATATTGAACTACACACACAATACTACACATAAAACTGTTCTGAATATTATTTTCTTCTATACGCATGTGGTTGATTGACCTGGCCAGCAGCTAAACATCACATAGCTCTTTGTTGACTCCCTGCTTGCTCCCTTCCCCCAGTAGAACTGGGGAAAGAATAGGAAGGGCAAAAGGGAGAAAACTTGTGTGTTGATAAGGCCAGTTTAATAAAGGAAGGAACGGGGAATAAATTCCCAAGGAATATAGATCAATGCCTAGTGAGTCTCTGAGCAGACAAATCACCATACCCCTCAGATTTTATTGTTAAGTGGTGTATGTGTGAAATGTCCCTTTGGTCACTTGGGGACAGCTGTGCCAGCTACATTCCCTCTCTCCATTTTGTGCATCCCAATCCCTCTTGCTGAGGTGGCAGCATGGGAAACAGAAGACCCTGACACTATGCCAGTGCTGCTTAGCAATGGCTGATATATTAACAGCACTGGTTTAGTTACAAATCCCAAAAACCGCACCTTAGAAGCTGTTGGAAGACAATTAATTCCAACTCCATTTGTGCTGCAAGATAAGCCAGCAGGAAAGAAGACTGGCCTGGTTTAGTAGAGACCTTAGGCTCAAACTTGTGACAAAAAAAAGAGTGTAGCATCTCTGGATGGATGAACAGCTAATTTGGGGGAACTACAAAGATGTTGTCAAGTACGTGGGCAGAAAATTAGAAGGGCCAAAGCTAAACTGAAACTTAATTTGGCTACTTTGGTTAAAGACTAGGTGATCCTGAAGGTCTTCCAATTTTGATGATTCTGTGATCTCAGCCTGATGAAGCACACTGTTATCACTATTGTACAAAATACAGTAAAACTCAAAATTTTCCATTACCTGTGAGCCATGAGATATGCACCAGTGCAAGACTGAAATTTCACTATACATAGGTACAGTGCTAGCTAACATCAGAATTGGTCTTGGGACCATTAAGTTTTATTATGCTACAAACAAAAATATTGTGTAAATTAGCATGGTAATTACAGGGAAAAAAATGGCATTGCCTTGGTCATACAAAATTACTTAGGGCCATTGATCAAATTGTGTTAATTCCAGGATCAACAACTGTCAGTGTTTTGGGATGTGAAGGTTTTATTAATAGTGTGCTGTCAGGGTTTTTGTGTCACCAAGGCTTCTTTGAGTGTTTAATGAAATATAACATTTTAATTGAAACAAGACCTTTCCCCTATACATCTCAAAACTGGCAAAAGATGCAGTGCTAAGAACTGATTACATGCTGAGGCCAAATTTCAAACCAGGATATTCTTAAGAATTAATATTAGAGGTAGTGAAATTAAAGAAAAAAAGGCTTATAATGAAGATATTTCAAAATTATATGTAACTCAATATCTGTAATGTATACTATATAAATGATACGGAGTTGGTTGATAATTCAACAATTGCTACTAATTAAAAAGGACAAGGAACTTTCAGGTAATTTTGTTAGAATTTTAAGCTTCTTTTTTTCTAGTCAGATCAGTGGCAGTTGCACTGGTCTGACAAGAAGTGGTGTAGATTCATTTCAGCATTTAATCAAGAATTCCTATTCTATTTGGCTGGTAGCAACAAAGTGTGTCCCATAGGAATAGCTCTGATGGTAATATCTAAGCTGGGAAGATGGCTTTGCTAACATAATATCCTGTAGATTTGATGGCAAAAGAAAAAACCAAAGAGAAAATCTCAAATCTTAGTGTTACTGGTACTAATAAAGGCATTGTTATAAATCAGTACAGTACAGAAGTCATGTACGACATTGATTTCATTTTAGATAGCTTGTGTCATCTATGTATGCTTATTCATTTAAAAATAAGCAATTTTAAAATACACAGAGGGAAGTGTTTTAGTTCAAAATCCTACACCTAGCTCCAGAATGCCTTGGATCAAATTCTTAATCACAGAACAATATTATACTGGCTTCAGTACACCCATCAGCTCCAGAATGCCTTGGAACAAATTCTTAATCACAGAACCATGTTATACTGGCTTCAGCATACTCATCAGCAACACCTGTGCTGCTTAACGCTTGAATTTTTGTACTTTTGAGTTTGGAAATGGCTCCTTCAGTTTCAGTTTCTAAAACCTGCGTGTGACATTGAGCATTTCTGTATTGGAGCATGAACTGACATAAATTAAATCACTAATAAGTAAACAGTTTAGCACATGAATACATTAGCATATGGCAGGTAAGAAAATATCAGAAGAAAAAGCAACTTAAAATCATAGGAAGACTATAATTTTTAAGGCACCTATTTAGTGATAAAAATTATTTCAAAACATTTTATCAATAGCATGAAGGAGGGAGTTTCAAAAATACCTAGTTTCTCAGAGTTCATTTTGAAAGTCTATAAAGTAGCCTTATTTTTCACATATGGTTTGTGTTTCACATATGCTTTAGTGTATTTGAACTGCTCAAGGGACAGAGGATTTGAAGTGCAAGTCCTCCATATGTATGATCTGCTGTGATTATATGTAAAGTGTTTGCTGCATATTAAAATCTACTTGTAATTTTCTCTGATTTTTGTTTAAACTAGCATTTTCTTTGTTCTTTTTTTCTAACTTT
>WBMY01016833.1:55005-74303 GCA_013397315.1 Donacobius atricapilla
TTCTCAAGAGAGTCTTCAGTTGGCAGCATCTATCCTTAATGTTTCAACAACTGATCTTTACAAAATACTTCAAGAAAGAGATGATGAGGTAAGTTATTTTAAGGACTTCAGTAAAAAAAGTGTAGATGGGAAGATGCTGACTATATCCCTCCTTAAGGAAAAGGATTTGCAGGCTAAGACTGAAATTTCATAGTGCAAGATACAGCACAGAAATCAAGAAGGATTTAATCCAAATGAAAAGGTTAGCTTAGAGATTCGTAAGGTGCCGAGACTTATGGCATACATAAATGTAAACATACTTTGAGCATGTGTATGAAGAGATATCACTGTTTTCCTTTCTTGTAAGGCTATTTGGCAGGACTGTACATTTTAAATAGATTTCTGCATTAAAGAAAACAAAATTGGAATGTGTCTTTGTGTGCCAGATTGATTTTGTTGATACTTCCTTTCTGAATTGTGATACCTATTAAAGGTATTTCCGGTAGACAGATGGTTTCTGGGTGAATTCATTGCCTTTTTTATTGATTCTATCATACATTTTACTATGAAATATTTGATAATGTTTCATCAAATCACTCTATTAAATAGATGCAGTGATAGGGTTTCTTACACAGATTTATTTAGTCCTGATCAAATAACATGTGAAAAAGCCTGTACAGTTATTTTAGCAAGTGTCTAGGAGCTGCCCATTATTGTAACAGTACCCTGGTGTTGACTTAGATTTAGCCTTGTAGGAGCTGTATATTTAGGAAGTCACAGAAAAGGAGTTTTCCCATTGGTTAAACAACAGTGCATAGTAAGTGTATGCATTGATAGGGGTTACACTCATGAATATAAATAAAATGGGCTGATCCCTGCCCTGTTTACTAACATTTATATAACTCTATAAAGTGATTCACTTTGACAGGGTTGTTCCATGCTTATCTCATTCTCAGAGTAATTTCTACATCCCGTATCTTTTTGTTTTATTCACTGTGAATGTATGTGTAAAACACATAAACATACTTAACTGTAAATATTAAAGAAATTTTTTAGACAGGAGATGAATTTACACTACACACACACACTACATATTCCATCTATCAATGCAAAGACTCAGGCACCTTTATGTTGAACTCATACAATTTAGACATAGATCACACATACACCAGTATATCCATATGAAAGGAACAAGCTATGCACATTTCCAGAGGCATGCACAGACAAGGGTAGGTTTAAAAATCTAATGGAGCACCGATACTTGGTGGGTATGCTTCAGATAACTAATTTTGCAAATGTGATTCCAACTTCCACATGCTGTATATTTAATGTATACCCAGTTACACATTTCCTTTATTGCTCCTGATGTTTTTATAATTTTAGGAAACAGCAAAGACAAAAATGGAATTTCAAAAAGATAAAGAATGGCTACAACATATACAGAAACTTCCTGAAGCACAGGTGCTCAATTTATATCATCCCGCAATGAATTATAACTTTCGGCTTTGATTAGCTAAGTGTTTTTAGGTTGTAATTAATACAATGTATTTGTAATAATGGTGCTGTTGATGGTCTCAAACTGTACTGTGATGAGCAACATGAAATCCTTGTTTTCTGGCATTTCCTTTGTATTTCTCTTAAAATCAGAGTTACTGTATAAAAATGAAGAGATGTTAATCAAGGATTTGTTACAGCTAACTTAACAGCAAACTCAAGCTAACATTACCAATAAAACAATGCTGGAGAAAACCAGCACAGATCTTGGCAAATGTGTTAATTGAATTATTGAAGCACCATATAATGCTCGCTAGAGTGAAAATGATCTGTTCTCTCATACCTCTTAGGAAAAAGAGACTTTTTTTTTTAATGTGCCTTTAAAGTTACTAGTTGTTATGGACACCTGAGGAGTTCATGGGTTTCTGTGACCTTTTACTGTGGCCCTGTTTCCAGTCAATTCATGTTTTCCTCATAGCCAGACAGCTGTTTATTATCGTGTCTTCTCGCATTCTCTACAATATTTTCTACTGAGACCTCGAGCAGCTTGTTAGTGGGAAGTAAATATTGATTTGGCATCCTGTCAATGCAGAAAGAATGAAAAAATTTCCACCAGAGGCCCCTCAAACATTTTCCTATCGACATTTTCTGGGCAGAGAGGAAAGCTGCATAGAGGATGACAAGTCTGAGACTAGCAGAAATCCCTGCGGGGTCCATTGAGACTGCTGCTGTGACCTGTGTGATACTTTTTCTTCTCTTTCAAGTCTTTTTTTTTAATACACACAGAGTCTTCTGGGATGCTCCCCTCTTGTAAGTGATCAAGGGCAGTTTATTGGCAGGTGAGAGCCCAGCTTTTCTAGCCATAGTCGGCTTTTGTTTGGACATCACTGACAACATACACTGACTCTTAAAACTTTTCTGTTACATTTTTAGTTCTCTCTTTTATTTAAATGATAGGAAACTGTTGTCTGGAAAGAAATAAAACTTTATTTGTAAATCCAGTGTTCTTAATGCATATTCACTTGTGTGGCATAGGTCCATTAATGATGTAGTTAGTATCAGTTAAGAATGTGAATGATTGAAAATATTTTGAAGCCATTTTAAAGGAAGTCACATCAGATTTATGTATTTTACTATCAACAGCTTTTGTGTTGAGATTGTATCCCGTGACCAGATTTTTAAGAAATGACAGATTTTCCCTCTTTCATTATCAAAACTTACTACCATGAAGACTGTTTAATTGTTGCACCAGAGGAGATAGAAATATCAACGTGCTTTTACCAGCTTTTTCAGAAAACCTGGGATTTTAATTAAACCTCGTAACACTACATGAAACTCAGCATTAAAAGCACAATTATTTATATTCACTTAATTGCCTTATTTTTTAGAATTTTTGAAAAATATATAAATTCAAGATTCTGTTCATATTATGGGCTCCAAAATATGAATCAGATTCATGGAATACAATGAAGATTTCTTGTTCTGTTTTTCATTGTTATTTGGTAAATCATTAAAAAACACTAAGCAGAATTTTATCACGTTTCTTCATCTGCTATAGACAGACAGCAAAAACCAGGGGATGGAGAGTGAAGGAATTGTTGAATGAAACCAGGTATATTAAGATTGCAAATGTTACATAAGGATAGAAGAGCTCATTGCCCTTACCCATGTATATTTGTGTACAAATTAATAGTGATTTTCTATGATTTTTGCTCCATCTTGTGGGGTTCCTCAGAAGGAACACTGAGGGTAGAAGAAATTTTGGCAAGCAGACCATTTTTAGAATTGCAAGAGGGTTATAGTGATTTTGGGGAGCACCCAGCTTTGCTTTTCATTCCTGTCCATGCTAAGGCACATAGAAGGAAACAGTTAAGATTTCTTCATCTATATTTGAGAGCAGCTCATGGAACAGCTCTGTGCCCTTTAAAAGGCTTTACTCATATCTTGCAGAGTTTGGTTGCAGTTTCTTTTAGTGAGCTGTGGTAATATTTCTGATCAGCAAACTAAAGCCCATGGTGCAATGTAAGCTTTCTGCAGGACTTTGCTCATAACAGACTGCCTCGTAAGTGTTATATTTTGGCAAACTCTTACCTATTTGCATCTTGAACAAAGATGCACGACTACCCTTTTCTGTTATTCTGAGTAAACGTTCAGTGGAAAATTGCATCAGATCACTTAATATTGCAGTTTGATATAGTGTCTTTTTGTGCCATTGAGCCAGGACTTTGAAACATAATTGCCCAGCAGTATTGATTTAATTGCCTAGGTTTATTTGTGGACTCCTAATTATTGACTGGAGGTAAATTTAATGGAGAAACCTTTATGAACACTGGGAAACTGCTGCTATTGCTGTGATGTATAATGAACTGCATCATATCCCTTTAGATCATTCTTCAAGCTAATTTTATTCTACAGTGACAGCATGATAACATTTAAAATGTCATAGACATTTTATTTTTATTACTGACATATGCCATTTTACTGCTGCACTAGAATTTTGGGGGGACTGTGTGAAGCACTAGTTGCTTTTTACTGTCATTTTATAGATTTCCCTAAAGTGTAATGATAAAGGATACCACAACTCTATTTCACTTCATCTGTACCTTTATTTTCCATACTCTTATGGCTTGGAAAAGTCTCATATCTGTCAGCTTTACAAGAATATTAATATTTTACTGATAAATACTCTCGCATTCCTGAAACTTATTTTATCAACTACTATGTCAAGAAACCAGACCATTTCAAAGAGGCTTATGATTTGAAAGAGACATCTTTGCATAGTGATGTTATTATGTAAACAAGAATCATATAATAGGAAAGTACAGTCATATTATAAACTCAGCAGAGCTGGTAAAAATCACTTGTCTAAATCTACATCTTGAATGGCCAAGAAGTGGTATTTTTTCTGTTGTCTGTCTGTATTTATACATTTACACTCTAGGTTAGTCTCACTAAAGAATAAAAGAATAAAAATAAATTGGCTCAATTACTGACACTGGGATAAAAGGAAAAGGTTCTTTGGCCTGTGAAGAACCTATATATGGAGAGTTTTCATGTGAGTGCACGCAGATACCTATTACCTGCACATGTGCATCAGACTAATTACACATTACTGTTTGGGCTTGGGAGAAGTCTCACAATATAGATATTTGAGCTTTTAGTGGGATTTATTATTTAGGGGGAATGAGTATGAATATCCAACATGTATGTGTGTTTATATCTTGCAAGGCAAGTGATGAGGCTTTTACCCACTTTTTCCCTCACATCTGAGTGTGTATGTCTTATTAATAGAGCCTGACTCTTTATAGTAGCACTCTCTTCTTATAAACATTCCCTCTAAAAATTCAAACAAAACAGCAATCTTTTTTAACTTTTTCCCATGATAGGAAACTTATGGCTAAGCCAAGAGGATGACTTCTTCTCATGTAACTTAAACATGATTTGTTATACTACACTTGGCTTTCATTTATGGTGACTTATTGTAAGGAACACCATCTTGGAAAAATCTGTTAATAATTATTTTGTGTATGAGTACAGCATGGTGGCCCAATCCAGATTACTGCCTGAAGTCTCCAAGAATTACTTTTTAATAAATTGCAAATCATCTGCCTAAGCTTTCCAAGCACTGAAGCAAATGACAGCATTGATTTAGCATGTCCCTGTGAGATCTACTGCAGCACTTGCCTTTTCTCCCTCCTCATGCACCCTTTGGGATATGACATCTCACACTAACAAAGCTGACTAATAAAATCTTTCCTCTCATGACTTCATTATGGGTCTAAAAGTCATATTCCAATAGTGAAAACCTCCAGAAAGACTCCCTTTCCTCTATTCTGTGGGCCCTCTTTGTGTAACGCATCTCTAGAATGGGGTTTAGAACAGTATATTCACTAATCATCTGTTAGATTTTCCCCCAACCCCTTTTTAGGATTTGCATGGGCTTCTAAATGCATATATCTGTTGCTTTCATCTGGGAATGGACACTAACAGCCATAGTTGTTTCCTTCCAAATTTCTTGGCTTGAAACTCGCCTGCTTTGCTTTCATTAGTCTGAGTGCGTCTTTGAACAGCTCACACCTAGATATGTGTATTCACCCATGTATAAACACCTGTGGACAAGCACCACTGCCATCATCACCAGCTATTTCAAGTACCTCCACCTTAAAAAACAGCACCAGCACAGTCTGAACCATATTCTGGGCACCATTAGCACTGCTACCAGGTCATGATTTTCCTCTCATTATGAGAATAAGAGCTTAGTCCTGTGCACTGACAATGCATTATGGTATAAATCTATGTTTTATCTCATGCACACAAACAAAACTACATTATATCACTCATCCTGAACTGAAAACAAGGAGAAATCAGCTTGGTCACTCAGGATAAAAATACAGATAGGCACATATATATTTATATAATTATGTATATGCAGCCACCACAAAGCAGAATAAAACCAAAGAATAAGACAAAAAGCAACAAAAAAATGAAGTATTTTTTGACTCTTATTTTTCAGTGAAATTAGGATGTTTTAGTTATTTTTCTTAGATTGAATTAAGTGAACCACAAAAAATAACATGAAATAAAACTAGGCACTAAGCCAGCTCTGCAGTGTGTTTAAATAGTTTTTTGTTGGGAAAATGTATTACACTGATGATCCATATGGGGAGGTGTGAAATTGTTGTAACCACTAATCTGTATATTCCAAAACCTAAATACTTTGATTTTTACACTAACACACTTTAGAGTTTGTGAAGCAAAAGCTGAAGTAATGCTACACTCTGCAAATGGAGATGCTGTATCTCATTAGAAGAAAAACATTGCCTTGCATTCATTATAAGACTTTTCACTGGAAGATCGGTGTATGTTTATGCACTTGTGCTGACAGAGACTCAGTCATGTGGTTTAAGGTCAATAAATATTACTAGGTTGTTTTTGCGTTTTTTTTTACAGAAAAGATCTCCAAAAGGAGCAAACCTAGGGTCAGAATAAATAGGTGAGAGAAGGAGAATTCACTGTCACTATTTCTGACTCCTTAGGATTACATTACCTTATATTTATCCATACACCAAGATATCTGTCTGATAAATTGTGTAAGAAATATGCCTTTCATTCATATAGCTTCCTACTATCAATGAAGAAATTTGTGAATCTGGGAAGTCAAATAAATAAATAAATAAATAAAATTCTTTTAATCCAGGTGTAGTTTGCACATTCAGATGTCATACAGATCAATCAAATAGTACTTCTGTTAAAGTACAACATAATGTACTGATTTAGGATTACCACAATTAATGCTAAGTGGGTTGTGGTACAGATAATTGTAAAAAATCTGAAAGAAGGATCATTCTGTATTAAAATATCTAATTATCAGTGGTAAAAAAAGCTTTCACTCCTTAGGTGTGCACTTAGCACTCACTGAACTTCCAAAGCCTTCCCCAAGCATTATGGCAGGTTTTGAAGCTGGGATGAGTGCTTTAGAATAGAGATTAAAATGGTTGTGAAATCCCGAGGAGAAACAGAAAGGAAAGTTTCCCAGGATAGTTACAGAGCCATCATTAAAAGTAAATCTGACAAGCTTCTATTAATGTTTAAGACTGTAGAGATCACCCAGTTCTGGGTGTTTGTATGGAAAGAAAACCAGAGAGAAACACGCCACACTCTCTCTGAAACCTACAAATGTTGCAAGAATGACATAATGTTCCACTTTCAAATGCTCTTGATTTAAATTAATCACTTAAATGGCAAGAGTTCTTGAAAGATCACTTTGCTATGACATGGAAGCCACAGAGAATAGCAAGCAGCAAGTAAAATGTAGTTAGAATGATACGAGCCAGAGACATCAATAAGAAGCCATTCATCTCAGGCACAGCATTAAGGGGGTGAAATGTATCTGAAATAGGTGTAATCAAGCTAGGCAAGAAGAATTAGAGACTCTGAGGTAATGATATAGTGTTCTCAAAAAAAACATACTTAGAAAAGGAGGGAGAGTAATTAGAGTAAACAGGATGCTGGAGTCAGTGTTTCTAAAGCACAGTAGCAAGTAAGCGTCCCAGAATTTCAGATAAGATTATGTCTTATATTACACTGAATAGATTTGTGGCCAGTGAATCTGAGCCCTCTATTCCCCAAAAAATCATCACAAAAGCACACAGGAGAAAGCTGACAGGTGTAGATGTCTTCTCAAAATTTCTTACCACACACATGTGTTATTTATGACAGATGGAGACATGTCTGGCCAGTAAGCACCAGACCTTGAAAACCCCCTTTCCTGTAGAAAAAGGAAAAATATTTTCAAACATGTTTCACAACATATTGTTGTCCTTTTTCTGTAACTACAAAGTGACTGTTGAGCAGCAGGTAAGGATTGCCATTGTATCTCCTCACCATAGATGCCTTCTATTAACAAGATTTTCCTTTTCTAGATTTTTTCCGACTTGTTATCAATTATAAATATCAGTATATAAATTCATGTCTGTATATCAGTTCAAATGTTACATTTTGTATTTCTATTTTATGTCTTGGGTTTTTATTGTTTCTTTTATATTTTTTGTTTTGTGTCTATCTAAGAAACAAGCACTACTCTATCTGGTGAAAGGACCATACAATTTTCTTTTTCAGATGGAATAGAGAAGTAAAAAAATGAAATTAGAGCAGAAACATTGAAGTGTGGAACTAGACAGGGGTTCTAGATGGAAAAGTGTTGCTTTGAATTAAAGTTGTGAAAAGCAGAAAATGATGATTGGCCAGCAGCTTGTTCCACCATCTTCTATGTTTTACCTTACTTATTTCTAGTGTCTTTATAATGTAAAATTATCTCTTCTTCTGAATGAGCTGTGGTACTGACCCCTCAGTCACCACTGGTCTCACCATGTGTTCAGTAAGCTGATAGAGTTCTGTGAGGCTTGATAGAGACTTTTCAACAGAACTTTCCTGTTGTCCTCTGGCACAGCACTGGCCATTCTGGATAAAGCTCCCAGAACCACTGTTCTGTACTACCTCTAAAAATACTTCCCAGCAAACAGTGCACTGATACACCAAAACTGAAAGAAAACCTCTTTAAGCATTAAAGCGATGACATAGAAAAATATACCAAATCTCCTTTGCAGACAGTGGTTGTGAAAATGTATCTTTTATATTAAAGAAATTAAAAGAGGTTTTAATTTTTCTCATAGATAGGTCAATACAATTTTTTGGCATCATGTTTTAGAGCAGCAGACATTTGTGTCTGATTTCAATTAATGCAGTTAAAGGTTTGGGATTTTACTGTGCTTTGAGAGGGTTTTTTGTGGTTTTGTTTGGTTGATTTTGGGGTTTTGTTGGGGGTTTTTTTCCTTGTTTTTGTTTTTTTTTGGTTTTTTTTTTAATTATTTACAAGGTTTTATGTGTGAGTATAAGGCAATTTGCTACAGCATTCAGAATTATACTGGTAGTTTTGTCTCATCCTCCTGAGAGTACTGAATTTACCCTCATACACTACCATTTCTGCATGCCCTAGAGGTGACTGTAACCTTTTATTGATCAGCTGATTGAAGATAAATGACAGAGATGCTGGTACTGCAGTTTGCATCATTAACATGGTCAGTAAAGCATGAATTGTTCAATAAGGAGTTTATCTTTTTTCATTTTACACCGCTCTTTTATCATTTTTATGATAGAGAGCAAATTTTCAGACCCTAACCAGGTAGATGAACTTTAAAGATCAGATATGTGTGTGTGGTAGTTGTCAGAACTAAGTGAAATCTGATAATTTAAAGATATTTAATAAATGTATTTCACAGGAAGAAAATAAAGTTCAATGATCATTTTTCTTACTCTGTTTCTTTTTCAGTTTCCTTTTGCCTCATATTTAATGGATGCTGTTCTGGAAAAATGAAATGAGAAGAAGAAATTGGTAGAAGAGTACAGTTCCCTCATGAAGCACACTGTATGATATTGCTAAGATTTATATTTGCAAAGTGTGACTAAAATGTGTGCTGTTTCCTCATGTCTTTCATCTTCTCATAACAACTGTCAATATGCATGTTCAATACATACACAGAAACCATGAACTAATTAATTGTTGAACAAGAGGAATTAATTAAATTCCTATTAGAAAGCAGTGTGGTATTTGATTCCTGAAGAGAAAAATTGCTGCAAATCAATGCAAAGCTCAAAATTATTCTCCTTGAAATGCACTGGCAGTGAAGACGTGCAGGCTTTGTAGAGAGAGGATGTCTTTGTTATGACTAATAGACATCTGTACAATTTTGAAAGAACAAAAAGCAGCCAAGTAACACCTGATTGTACTAATCAGAACAGTAGAAGTAGGGTTTACAAAGGAACTGGGAATATCACTGGGATTTTGAATACCTAATTTCTTTTAGCTTCTTTGTACAGGCCAACTTAATGATATCTGCAAATAAAATAGATATGCTTTTATGTTAGAAAAAAGAATGAATGATTGTAGAATAAAAATTCTATGTGTGGAGTAATACAGGAAAAACTGTATTTTCTTCTGAGCATACTGGAGCGTAATGTGTGCAATGTATTTAAAAAATTCAATAAAACAAAGTTTTCTTCATTATGGTTGTTTTCACTAGTAGATCCAGTTCCTTCTCAGCTAACAAGCAGCTACAAGCTCTCACTTGGCTTGGGAAAGTAGTGTAGAACTTTAATCAGTTATTTCCACCAAGATAATGAACAAATCGTTGCTGCTTTTTCACATTTTTGATCTTAGAGTTTGAATTCCTCTGGACCAACACACCAGACAAAAAAACATGACACAAGTTTCTGAGTTCATGTATTAATAATGTTCAGCTCTAATATATGTCTCATTTATGGAAATCAAGTTGTTTTTTACAACAGATATCATTATGCATATTGGGTGGGAAATCAGAGTAAAGATCTATTTAGACTAAGTTCACTTAAATGAAGCATGGAACAGAGGTTTTGTGCATGTCAGTCCAGTGCTTTTCCTAGGATGTAATCATGTATCTTCTAATTTATGGAGTTTCACTATTTGGTGTCACTGACAAATGGAAGACATCTCTAAAAGAAGACATCTCAGTTGCACCTGGTGAACACAGGGGCTTGAGAAAATTTTTATTGGAATTAGAGAAAATCATGCAAACATATTCCAGCAGCACCTGTAAATTAAGACTGGGAACTAGCCCTGTATAAAAAAACCTGTCACATCTTTAGGAATGGTTGACCACCACCTTTTTCAATGCAAGAAATAAGGGCCATCATATGAAATTGTGTGATGATATATTCAAAGTAAGCAAAAGGATGCTACTCACATACAAATGAAAGTGAGCTATTGGAACTGTTTGCCTCAGGTTTTACAGAAGCCAAAAATGTATGTGTACTCCAATGCCAATAAAATATAGACAACAAAAATTAAGGAAGATAAATCCATCACGACATGTGGAAACCATTCTGTTATGTTGTTCAGCAATTCCAGCAAGATGTATTTCAACATAATTGCAACAAAACAGCAGCTTAGTGAAAAGAGCTTCAGAAAGCCAAAGATCTCTGAAAACTATCCCCATTGTCTTCGCAAGTCTGATCTTGATGCTGATCTTTAACACTTGATCTTTTGTCATAGTGAAAATGCAGGGAGCATTAGCTAATTCGAGCTGAAAATATGTCTCAAAAAGAGGGAATTTTATAGACTACTATATTTTTCTCATAACTTAAACATCTTGCTTTACTGCCCCTGCAAATTTCTGTATATCCTGGACAACCGGGTACAAAGAGACATCTTTTCTTGGTGCAAGAGCCAACAAGAACACTCTATAACGAAATTATTATCTACTTCATCTGAAAAGAGTGAGCAAAATTAAATCCTTAAACCCACGTGGAGACAGATTCATGCACAAGTGCTCCTGAAAGTATAACACTTCTGTCTTTCTGAAAACTTTGATGGAGGGTTTGCCAAATATCTCTGAAGATCTTTTTAAAGATATTTTAATGCTATTTTCATTCAAAAATATTTTCTTCTGTAATATGATATAAACAAATGAAAATGGAAATACTAGTCAACCTTTTTCAGAGATAAAAAGTCATGTATTTTGAGAGATATTTTTAAGGACAACAAAAAGGACAATACTCCAAAGAAAATAAATGTTTGCCTTTTGCTGACACAAATGTTGAGTTCTGTCTGCAATGAATATACTTGTTTTTACTACTTATTTGATCTTTCCTGCACCAGCAGAGCAGAAGATGTTCTCTGAAAATATTTTTATTACTGTAAAAAAATTAATTATTTTAAAAAGCCTTACACTAGAACCAAGCTCATTACACTGAGTGAAGAATTGATTCTGATTTGGGAAAAAGTATTAGCTCAACACTTTCAAGATGATGTTGCTAACAAAGCTAAACATTAAATATATTAAAGGCAGTGCTCTTTTTAACGAACTATGCCTATGGACATTCAGAAAATACAATTGTTCTGTTTTTCTTTTGTTAAGGTAGTGTTCTCTCCTGATGCTGCCTGATACGGCCTCTAGATGGCAAACTTCCCCCAAAAATGGGCTCGGTGCGCTGATCCCTGCAGACCCTGAGATTCTGTGTCAGTCAGGCCTGTCCCTAGGGCAGTAACAGCTGACATGTGTGCATGTGAAATTAATGGGCTGATTACGGTCAATATGTACAGTGACACAAGGCTGAGGCCCTGAAATACTGCTACTTTGATATTCATACAAAAATTTATGTGTGTATAGATACACACAAACACTCTGTGTGTGTGTGCGTGTCTGTGTGTGTGTGTTTATGCATGCATTCATTAAATATGAAAGACACACAGTCATACAGTGCTTCAAAGTTGTTTAAATGTTTAGCCCTTTCAAAAACCTTCAATATGCACTAGCAGGTCCACATGAGGCTGTGAGAGGCTGAAACATTAATCGTGAATGTCTCAAACAATCAGGTGTTCTGCTGTTGACGCCCTTGTGCAGGGGTTGTGAGCACCAGAGGATGACCACGAAAAATCAACCTTTGTTCAGCAAGAAGCTGGGGTTTGGGCTAGATAAGGGAAGAGGCTGATAAGCAGATCCTGTGAGGTGGGATAACGCTTTTAATTCCAGCAGTGTCATCCCTCGAGCAACTGGCTCAGTTGTAAAACTCCTCTCCCCACTCCTGCCAGGAAAAGCTACTGGGACATTCACATTATTCATCCCTTCTCACGGAGTGTAATTGGCTCTATTATGCTGACATGAAAGAAGGTGTCATAAACCATCAAAGACCCCCAAAACAGCCCAGAGTAATTTCTGGGGCCTTCCACCAGAGGAAGGGATCATGGGCATGATCCACAGGTTTACAACTTGAGTCGCAGTGTTGCATCAGACAGTATAAAATCTGCACCCCAGGGGTAGTGCCTGGGTGTTCCACCTCAGTGCAAGTGTATATTAACCCAGTGAACTTTGTGTTTCATGACCTTCCCCTACCCCAGACTGATGAAGACTGGGACCACCACTGTGACTGACGGACATCGAAATTGCAAAAATGAAGTCTCATTGATGGATCCACAGTGGTGATGTTTTTCTACCATTATCCTTACTTTCTCTTTCTTTCTTTCTTCTCCTAACTTTTTTTCAAAATATATTGTAAGCCAGACTAAAAAATTCCAGTCAATGCCTTAGTAAGTGCATTGTTGTGTCTGGATAGGTTGAAGTTGGCTAATTTTAAGTTTGCTAAGTTCAAGTTTGTGAAGTGCCTTACTTACTTTGTTCGTGTTTTAAAATTTGCCACATTGCAAATTGCCTGGAGTGAATTAAACAATGTTCCCCTAAACCTGCCGAGGGGATTGGGGCATAATTGAGAGCCTCAAAGATAGTTTGAGGGCTGGAGCACCTTTCCTGTGAAGAGAGTTGGGGTAGTTCAGTGTGGAGAAGAGGAGGCTTTCTTGGGAAACCTTAGAGCATCCCTCCAGTGCCTAAAGGGGGCCAACAAGAGGGCTGGAGAGAAAGGGCATGTTGCAGTAGTAGGACAGGGGGGAATGGCTTTAAGCTGAAGGAGAATGTGTTTGGGTTAGATATTAGGAGAAAGTTCTTTACTATGAGGATGGTGAGGCACTGGCACAGCTTGCCCAGGGAAGTTGTGGATGCCACATCCCTGGAATTGTTCATGTTCAGGCTGGATAGGGCTCTGAGCAACCTGTGAAAGGTGTCCCTGCCCATGCAGGAAGCTGGAATGATGATACTTAAGGTCCTTTCCAACCCGAACCATTCTATGATTTTGTACTCTAAAATGTAAAAAGAGAAGTCAAAGTATCTGGCAATAGTCACTTCTCACAGTATGTTTCTGTAGTGCCATCTGTTTAACCCACACAAATCCTGATTTACTTTGATAGTAATAAATGTAAAATAAATAATAAATAAATGAAATAGTAATATTACTAAATGTAGGTCTCTTATACCATTGAGATCCATTTTCTTCTGAACTCAGTATTCTTTGTTAGAGAAGGCATTATGTGTACCTCCCCATGTGCCTCTGGACTTCCTCATTGTCTGAACAGTTGCAATTTTCAAGGCTAGGTATTCTAAATGAGACTGAAGTGTAAGTGTAAAACCTAATAGGAGGAGTTCAGGGAGAGATTTAAAACATCTCAAGGTATTCATGTAGCCATCATGCAATACCTCATTTTTTGTATTCTTGAAAGGAAGAAACTTGTTTGAAGCATAATTTTTTCTCTGTAGTGTCTATGTTCTCATACATAGAGTAAAGATCTATTGTTGAGGTTTCCTGATTTCTGATATGAGAATTCCCAGTGTGTAACTATTTGAAATGTCTTGTAGCATAACAAATGATTGAGAGAGCTGGGAACATTTCTTGACTTCTGCTGTAATCACATGTTTGGAAATTAATTAATTTGTGTTGCTGGCTATGTTAAGTTTTTGGCTTTTATCTTCAGGATTGTAGAAAGGCTATGGAGTTGGGAAGGTCTGAATTTTAATTCTGTCATACCTTCAGCTAGTTTAATTCTCTTTTTTGTTCCACTTCTACAACTGAATTAATATCTAGCTATATTACAAGCTGAATATCAGAACAAGGAAAACAAAAGCTAATTTCCATAGTCGTGCATCATTGTACACAGTTTGTGCATCACCACTGGATTGCTTCCTGTGATTTAAATTGGTATGTAACTAGTATTTGAAGGGAATATGTCTCCAAATGGGTCCAGAGCCAGGTAAGAAATGGGTCCAGCTCTTCAAGAATATTGACTCAGTATCTTGGTTTTCAGGGCAAGATAACAACCTTTCTGAGATGAGTGGAGAAGTATTCACATCTTGCTCAACTATGTGTAAGTCCAGCATTCTGTGAGGGTTACTTTACCTGCAATCCTGTTACTGTTTAACAGGTTGGTGAAACTAAAAGCTCCCGACTTTGTGAAAGAATAAGATTATCAGATTAAGAGCCTATTTATAAATCTCTATCAGACAGTATAAAGGAGAGGTTCAAGTGACTCTGACCTATTGAACTGATTGCAGACCACAGATTTGAAATTTTTCTGGTATAGGCAAACTCCCTCAGTAAAGGAATCACACAACACTATCTGTAATTCAACAAATCCTGGATTTTGAGGGATGACAGATTTCCTTCATGATTATTTGTTGTGGAGGAAAACAGAACTTTTAGCATAAAACACTTCAGTTTGTATTTAAAAACAGTACTCAACCTGGGCTGAAGTAATTATGTGATTGAGAGTCCAGCAGAGTAGCTCTATGATCAAGAATTCTCACAGCTCAAGATTTACCACTGAAATTTTCTAGATTCTGTTTCAAAGCCTGATATTTATTAAAAAAAAATCCCTCCATGCTGGTAATGAAGGCTGTGAGCTAGACAGAACTTATAAGTCATGGTGAGCATGTGGGGACAAAGGATACGAGTGGACCTCAAGCCTTAGAATTATCTTTGATGTATCTTTGCATGTTGTTCATTCTGCAGAAAAACTTTTTAAAATATATGTCAAGTAATAACCTCAGTAAGTGATGATAATTATTGAAAAAGCAGTGCTATTTCCTTATTCTCTTTGATCTTTCTCTAGTTATACATGCACAGACTACATTTACCCTCTTAGCTACAGCTTGCATTAGGAACCCCTGTTTAACTGGGTTTTTTTCAAGGAATTAGCCTTTATTCTATAAGGATTTTTTTTGTGTGTGTTGATAACCACACATCAGAAATAACTGTAGCAAACAGGAGCTTTATCTTATCCATGTGAAAATCAAGGTTTGAAGGTGTCAGTTGAAAAGGTAATTATTTTTACACTAAAAATATTGATTTTTTTTTTTTTCCATGATCTACCTTTCATGAATGCAAATTGGAGAACAATATTGACCTGCTAGAAAAGCTTGGGTGAAATGTTTGTTGAATGCTTATTTATGTAACTCACTATCTCTATTAGATTGAATTTGGAATGTTCATGTAGTGAATATGCTGATTCTGAACTTGTTTTTAAAATTAGAATTTTAACTTTTGAAGAAAAATAATACATGAGATAAAATCTGATGTTTTACTAGCAGAATATCAGACACATCAGAAATTTGCTGATTTGGGAAGTGCAATTATATGTTCTCCATACTGTCTACCCTTGACCATCTGTCTCAAGATAGGAATTTCTCTTGTCAAGTTCTGTTTTCATACATGTTTTCCCAGGTCTAAGAAGCCTGTGAGGCTACTTGTAGGCACAAGCACAACATGATCTAGCTCTGGAGAACCATGGTGTTTAGAACAGGTCAGTGTGATGTTCTGACACAGATACTGTGTGAGCTGGGGCTCACGCATTGGCCTCCCTGGGCCTTGAAATGTGCTTTCTCCAGGAGCACAGTCTCCTCCAGCTTATGGATCCAGGAGCTGTGAGAGCAGGCTGCTGACAACCATGCATTGAGTGACAGCCTGCAATCATCAGGCACCTGAAGTGATGACTCATGTCCAGCGTCAGCCCAGGAAAACCAAACAGGAGGCAGGACTGGAGACAAGAATTCCAGATCTATAGCTCTGCCTGGGCTGAGGCACTTTTTCTGGCTTTTTCTGCAGAGCAGATTTCACTTCCCACTTCAGCCCATCAGGCTCCCTTATGCTGCTTCTCTCTTAGCTCTGTTTTGATTCCTTGCTCTTTCTTGGCTCCTGCTCTGCGTCCAATCCGATTTTCCCAGCCTTCACAGTTATGATTACATGGCTGTGAAGTTAATGAATGTTTGTATGTCATTATTGTAGCTATTGTTGCATTCATTTATTACTTTAGAAGTAATATATATTTGATAAGAATGCCTGTGAAGTGTTAATCTGAACTAGAGCTCATTAAAAAATCTAGTACATCAGTTCAACACTGATTAAAGATCATGATCTTTAAAGACAGAAAAATGAAATGCCATGGTCCCTTCCTCATGGAAGAGATTCTATAGTATGTCAGTTCAAAGGGAAAATAAGCAGTGATAATTCTTTAAATATTTTGCCAATAAAATTCTTTCCTTCAGAGGAAGTTTTTAGTGGGGCTTCCTATGGAAGGAAGTGGCCACAGAGCAGGTTCTCAGCCTTCTAATATGGAGACAGTCATTCCCCGTGGACAATACAGACTTCTCCTCCAAACAATGAACAGGGAGCACATTGCTTGAAACTGATACAAGCTGCCACTAAGAGAAATAGGAGTCAAATGATCTTTTATTTTTTCAGGACACAGAATTTCTCAGATCACTGTGGTCCTCTTCCTTTTCTATGTTTAGCACTTGAAATTCTGTAATTGAATTTAAAAACTAATGTTTCTACAAGATTTTAATTGGTGTGTATTGGACATGTGTGCTACACACTGGGAAAGGTAAATTAGGAGCTTAAGTATTAAAGCATCAGATTGCTTTTTTTAGGTAAATGACCTCATGTCTAACACTGGATGGCTCTGAAGTACACACTATGAAACCAAGTAAGGTACAGGAAGTGGCTAAGTTCCATTACAAAGCTTCATTCTGCATGGAACTAACTGGATAAGGGATTTTCATGGTATTAACCTCTCCCAAAATAGTATCTCTTTAAGGTGCTATGCAAAGAGGATTTGTAAGTCCTCCGTGAGGTCTGATTCAGATTTTATCCCAGCATTATGACAGAAACTTAGCAACCACTTGATATACTGACAATTTAAAAAATTATATTGAGAATTCAAGGCACAAGGCAAACGCTATCTTGGCACAATGCAGGCTAAGTTTCTGTCTGGTTTCAAGTGAACCTGTTTTACCTACTGACTGACATGCAGTTTGCTGAGAGTTGAATACATGCCTTCTATCTACGAAGGATATTCCAATGTTCATTAATATGAAGAATTTGCAGTGGTGCAACCCAGACAAGGACGTGACTGAGCATGTGCTGAATTTTAAGCACAGTAGAATCCTCTGGGTATTATCCTCTTGCTTTAGAGCTGACCATGAGAGAAGAATGAAGAACAAAGGATGATGCTGCAATGCAAGCATCAGATGGCTGTCAAGATCCTCTTCCTGCCTTCTCATATCTGCACCTGCTGTGTATTCTACAGAATAAAAGTCTCAAAACATTCCATTTTGGGGTGATTTTGAAGAAACCATCTAGCCTGAATTTTAAGTTTTGCATTTTCCTAATCTTAGAATTTCTGTATCTTCAGAAGTCTTGTGTTTAGCAGAACAATAAAAGGGCACGATCCTCTTATTTTGTCCATGTCAAAGACCTTGTTAAGTCCCTTGTTGTTTGCTATGACACAGAGGCCATCTGCAGGAGTTGGGCTGATTCCTACATGTAACTCCCTTAAAAAAAAACATAGTATTTCAAACAAGGAAAATACATAATTGATATTGCAAGGAATACAAGTACTTTCCTTGTTTCATTGTTCTTTTTGAAACCATAATGGTTAATTTTTAGTCTTGTCCTTAACTGCATGCTGTTAGTTTTGTTGCTCTTACTACCTTGGAATATAATCCTATATTTTGTCAGAGATACATAAAGTATCAGAGACAGCTCAGTTCATACCAAAAAAAAATCCGTTTCCTCAAACAGCAAGCATAGCCCAGTAATAAGATTATAATTTTTATAGCAACCTCAATGAGGTCTCCCATCTTCCTGTTAATGCAAATTTTATTTTTCAACAACCTTTCAGTGGCATCCAGAACACTTTCTTAGTTAGGACTTCAAACTGGAGGACTCTTGGTAATATAAACAAATCAAAGCCTAATTTTGGCACCTTTGTCCACAAATTACTGAGGTCAGTAAGTCTTTATCTTGTGTGATGGAGACTGGCACATGGCAGCAGCATCTGGAACCATACTAGCATCAGCATCTGGGTAGTAATTAATATTTAAACTGACTGAATAAAGCCAACACACAGGTGTAAAGTAGTAGAAGATCTAGTAGTATTTATGTCTTACATCCAAAAACTGAAATTTGAAACAGGACTACTGTGTCCATGCAGAGGTGTGGAATGAATCAGTCGTAGTCCAAGACAGACATGAAAACCAGAGCTATGTTTTCCAGTGCTGCACCACAACAATCACAGATCATAATAAGATAAAACATCTGTGGAGTTCCTCTGTCCAATGGACACCCACACTGCTTTTCCTACATTTTAATTTTCCTGTAATGTTGTTGCAGTCTTCTGTGCTGGTAGGTTGTATGTGAGATACCTGACCTAGAAGACTAGAGATTGTTTTGAATCTATGATAAGAGAACTGGAAGTTTGTGCAGATGCTATGATAAGGATGGGAAAACTGTCCAACAAGGAGATAAACTTAGAAGCACTTTTTAGTAGCTAAGAATTTGTCTTACGAACAGTTCCAAGAATAAAAGCACACTAATATAAAATATGCTTTAAAATAGATATATATTTATAT